>OOFC01033494.1:11653-40567 GCA_900323345.1 Pseudochromis fuscus | reverse complement strand
GAGTTGGTGGTGAGGCGAGCAGAGATGAGGTGAATAGAGTAAGAAGATCTGAGGGTACAGGCAGGGACGGTGATGGAAAGGAGGTCAGAGAGGTATGCAGGGGTGAGGTTGTGGATGGCCTTATATGTGAGGAGAAGTATCTTATAGTGAATGTGGTGGGTGATGGGGAGCCAGTGAAGCTGCTGTAGGGATGGGGTGATATGACTGGTGGATGGGGTCATGGTGATAATACATACGTATAATAATGAATGCTGGTCTAAATATCAAGTGTTTTCCTAATCTGAACTTAAGCTGTAAAATAAATGTGGTGCAGTAAAGAAAGTGTCTGTCGCTCTGAAGTGAACACATGGATGAAGACTTACAACAGCAGTTGAGTGAATGTTCTTAGTTATTTTCATGCATTAATAAAAACGTATGTATAATGTCGACCTTGTCACCACATCCACACATACAAACATTAGTTCACAGGCTTCATAGTAAACCTTCTTTATTTTTACTTTATAGTTTAGTTTTGATTTTATAATAAAAACACAGTGTGTGTAAATTGTCCCACCAGTCCAGTTCTTGTTTAATATCAATTCTGGTATCTGGGATTCTGGAACAAACAGACATGTGTTTCTCTTTGCTGCTGAGTTAAAGGATTGATCCACCTGGTGACACATATGTGCAACAGTAACTTTGCAGAATAAATATGAGAAGCTATTAATAGGTACAGCACATAAAACCAGTTATACCAGTGGTTCACAGAACATTTAATTGGTTTCCTGCAAGTTTCAAAGGATTATTTTCTTCTTTATGTTCCTGCCCACAATCACATGCACTGTGTAATTCTACTAAAAGTCACAACTGTAGTAGATGTAGATGGAGCCCACGACGAAAACACTGCATAAATCTGTGTTTACTTATAATTATCATTTTTCTTAGATTTATTTATTTATTTGCTCATTCATTTATTTCTTGTGAGTATTTCTGTTTAAGATAATTGTAGTTTTATGGAGCTCCGTAGATGGTGTTTTGTAGATATGTTAGGTCAGTCTGTATTCCTAAACATATATATGTGTATATATGGGTATGTTTCTAGACCTTTTTGTGTGTGTGTGTGTGTGTGTGTGTGTGTGGTAATTCAACAGATACTGGTATTGAATGGCTGACATATATGAGATGTTAATTTCAGAAAAATTCTGAGTGGTCTCTTATTTTTTTCCAGAACTGTATGTATATATTTACAGTCCATACTGTACAGTTATTTATCCCTAACAGCATGCTAGTTTAATACTGGACCAACTGCACGCTGGGCGACTTTAATCCAGAACTGAGTGAATACTGGACTAACTACATGCATTCACTCGGTACTTCTCAGACTCCCGTGAAAATCCTACCGAGATTTTTCCCTGCTGGTGCAAAAGTTTCATGGATGAAGTAACTTCCTGTATGTTGTGTGGGTGGGACCAGCCACGCTGTGACTGTTGATATTTTCCTGCAGGACCTTCATACGTGGCTGTGGAAGCCGTGGCTGTGGAGTCCCGGTGTCCGACTGCCACAGCTGGAGTCTGCGGGAACTCATCGGCCTGGATGGCAGGGACACACCGGAGCACAGACCGTGGGACCCACCAGGTATGTCCAGATGAAGGTCTATCAGTCAGACTGACAGTCCGGTCCAGTGTCTGTTCCACAGGAAGTTTGTTAAAGTGATGCTAGTGTTAGCAGGTTAGCCGTTAGCATGGGTCTGCAGTGATTGCGTGTCACAGTCTGTTAGCGGCTAACGGTAGCGTGCTAACTTTCCCCCACAGTTTCAGCTGCTCCACACAGGTTAATGTTAGTTTACCCCCGTGCTTCTCATGGTTAGCTCTGTGGTGTTTTATTTTCTCTGTGTTTTTATATATAGCAGCTGTGTCTGAGTTAGCTCGTAGTTCATTAGTTCATGTTACACACTTTGTCCTGAATGCAGGTACTAAGTGATGGACCGTGGTTAATGAACGTCAGTGTGTTGCAGCTTCACTGCTGCAGCTTAATAAGCAGTAAATACTAATCACTGCAGCAGGTTACTATGCTGTAAACTATCAGTGATCTGTTTCACTTAGTGAAGGTTAATTTGTGACTAACTTTAAACAATGAGAGTGAATATGAGCAGGGTACTGTCCAAAGGAACCAGGTTGGATATCTGCTGTTTGGGAAGTTTCCTCTGTCTGAACCATGGACTGTATGATGTGAACCATGGACTGTATGATCTGAACTGTATGATCTGAACCATGGACTGTATGATGTGAACCATAGACTGTATGATCTGATCTGATCTGAACCATACAATGTGTGATCTGAACCGTAGCTTGTATGGTGAGAACCGTGGACTGTATGATCTGAACCGTGGACTGTATGATCTGAACCGTGGACTGTATGATCTGACCCATGTGTCTGAATTTGCTGGGAGTTTACCAGTTTCTGATGTTCAGTCTGTTGCTGAGGAGAAACTTTGAGTTCTTCACAGGTTTACCTCAGTGTGTATTTTAGTTCCACAATGTTGATTGGTGTGTTTCATTTTGGATGTTTATTGTTTTCTCTGTTATTATTTCATACTAGTCGTATTTTATCCTGTACATATTTTATATGCTTGCTTCAATGCCTCAGTGTTGATTATCTATGGGTTTGTGTGCAGCTATTGTAACAAAGTAATTTCCTTTAAATAATCAATAAAGTAACTGTTAAATAGAACAGTTATTTGGATTTGATCTGTTGGCCAATATTAGCTCATCACAGTATATCAGTATTGGTCTATATGTCTGTCTCCTATTATAGCTGTAAAAAAAAAAAAAAAAAAAAGTTTCTTAACCTCAGCACACTTTTTTTTAGAAATATATTTGATTGATCCTTGTCATTCATCAGAACATTCAGTGTAATAAACAACCAATAACCCACTGTTGGACTGCAGTGTCTGTTTAATCTCTAATTTTGCAGTTTATTTTGGTAATCTGTTGATTGTTAATGTAATGTCTTCATACAGTTATACAATGAAACTGTTGACTACAGTTTTCATTCCAGTTACAAAGACTCACAACTTTGTTTTGTCTTTAGTGACAGAGACATCACCATGTGACAGTTATAATTTAATGTGTATTAAAATAAAAGTCTGTGTGTCTCATAGTGTCCTCCTCTTACAGCGTTACTGGTTTCAGGTGCTATTCGGACCGTGGGACGGATGAAAGCTGGAGGCTGTATGAAGCCCTGCTGGGCTTTTGCTGTTCTGTTGATCCCAGTTACCCTGCTGGTGCTTACCTCCAGGGTGGTATCCAGCAGCCACAAGATGTCACAAACAGCGATGTCTCACGCGACAGCCACTGCGGCGGGACCCAGCCCCAGGCTGACCGATGACCTCCTGGGCCTTCAGGCAGCAGCCGACTTCTTATGCAGTGAACAGGCTCATGTTTGGCTCCTGTCCCTGGTGGGATCTGTGGCCGTGGGTCTCAGTGGGATCTTCCCCCTGCTCATCATCCCCATTGAAGCTGGAGCAGCCCTAAAAACAGAGGGTAAGACAGTAACTTGTGACCTCACTGTGGCTGTGAAGTATTTGGTACTCCCTGTACAACTATGGTAATACGCATTGGCCAGTGCCCCTCAGTTCAAGGATCTGACCTGCCTCCTCACTCCTCCCTTCATATCCAAATATGGTCACTTCTGGCACCACAAACCAAACCATGGCCATGTCCAAAAACCAAACTCCTAGATTCAAAATGTGACTCCACAAACAGGTGATGTCACATTAGTGTCGTCCATTGACTATATACAGTCTGTGATACAGATGAATCTTTAAATGGTAATATAATTTTTTAAGAAGCAGTCAGGTACTGCACTATGACAAGATTAAAGTCGTAACATTGACCGTTCTGAATGTTTTTATTGAAGCTAGGTTTTGTATTTATAATGTAGACACATCAACACGACCACGGAGGACACCATCCCATTGTTAAGCAGCCGTGAAGTGACGGTGGTGACAGCAAACAAGTTCAAAGTTCAAATGTCTGCAGTAAAAAGAAAATATCTGAGCCTCATTAAACCCAGCAGAGTGGTTCATGTTCTTATTGCGCGTCCATCAGGAAGTAAAAACAGGCCGCTGTCTGCTGTGACATCACAGCTCTCAATAGCTATTAATCTTAAAACTCTTAAACCTCAGAATCCAACTTCCTTCAACAGCCTCCAGTGAGATTGATTTGTAGTTTTTACTGGACAGCTTTAAATGGTTACCTGAATTTCTGGATAACGGCATTGTTAGTGACCTCACATACCTGTTGTCTTTCCTAAATAAAGTATACAAGCTCGTTAAAGTATAAATGAGACTGAAGGCTTTGAAAGCAGGCTGCCACACAGTGATGTAAAATCACAGAAACATTTTACTTTATATAAAATGACATGCTCAGTACGTTAAAGGCTTCATGTGTGGGAGAAGCTGTAGGTTTATCGGCACTGAGAGACAGCATGCTAACATTCACTAGTTATAATTCAACAAATGTCTGAGGTTGATTTAATGGGAAATCACAGTAAATGAAATTTGAATATTGCATCAGAGGAAATGTCTGAAGTGACTGTGGAATACTTGTTGTATTTTATTCTTGAGACACTTTGTATGAGACAGTAATATACACCAGTTGTACAGATGCTGTTCCTCCCACTTTAACCGGTCTGTCTTAATATCCATTTACTGCATCAAACTTTCTTCCAAACTTAATGAACAGCAGAGAGAATAATTTCCATTGACAGAAACATGAGTTAAGTGCAACATCACGTCTGAACTGTGACACATAAATAACTCTAATAATCCACTGTACAGTAACCTGATTACTTATAAACACTGAGCTTCATTAACCAGGCCTGAGCTACTGTAGGTCAGCCTGAGGCTTGAGGCCTTTGGGAGGCCCCGCCCACACGATCGTGGCATTCCAGATGTATTTTGGGCCGTGGGTTTTTAAGTGCAGTCTTGACCAGAGATTAGTCACCACCAAAGGAAAGAATGAAGCTTGAGTGGAACATGAACAATCACAGTAAATACTAGTGGACTGAGACAGAGGCACTAGAGCTGTATGTTTCAGATTTTATTTCACAAAATTGATCAGTAGAAAAGAGGAGAAGGCAGTGAAACCACATTTATTATTAGCATTTATTCACAGCGGTAAGCTTGTGGTTGTAATGACATGAAATCTCTCAGCAGCATCATGTTCAGTGATTGGTTCCTTCCTTCTTCACTCCATGTGTGTTGCCAGCTGGATCCCAGAAGCTGAAGCAGCTGCTGAGCTTTGCTATTGGTGGTCTCCTTGGTGATGTGTTCCTTCATCTCCTCCCTGAGGCGTGGGCACTCTCCGGCTCCTCAGGTGGGTCTCACCAGCAGCGTCACCACCATTGTGTTCAAAGGGGTTAGACGCATTGTTCCTCTCAAACACAAGGCAGCGCATAGTTATAGAAAAATGGCTGTTTACCGTCACATGGTGTTTTGCCGTACGTCTGCGTTACAACAGGGCTGCATTCCTCTTATTTCTACTTCTTCAGTATCATAGTGTGGAGCAGACGAAAGCAAACTGCTGTTTGTAGCACTTCATTCACATCCTGGTGTAGTGTAGTATCTTCTTATATCACTGACTGTATTTTCTCATTCAGTCTTATTGACTCTATCTGCTTCTCTTCAGCTGGTAAACACAGCCACTACATGACCCAGGGCTTGTGGGTAATCCTGGGTCTGCTGGCCTTCCTCCTCCTGGAGAAGATGTTCCCAGATGAAGACAGCCTCGAGGAGCCTCCACAGTCAGACCTGAATTTTAATTCAGCTGTGAGTGTTTCTGCTGAACCGTGTATTTTTAGAGGACTGAGCTGTTCTGAGCAGTCTCACCGCTCACACGTGTCAACACAGGCCTTCACATATTTCCGTTATCATTGGTATGCTCAGTGCACACTGCTGTCTGCTTGGTCTGCATGTTTCTGTCAGACTGCAGCATCACATGACCTCAGTACAACCAACAGTTCACAGAAAGACTTCCACAGTTTGGGAGATGTGAGACATAAAAGATGAAGATCTGTCCATGTCTTGTTGAAATAATCTGGTACAGAAACCCTGTAAATCACTGTTGTTTCTGTGTTACAGTTTCTGTGTGGATGAAACAAGTCTGACATTAACAGTTTAGTCAAGGAGGTTCATAAGTGATGATGATAATAATAATAATAATAATGATCATCATCTTTATTTGTACAGCACCTTTCAGACATGAAATGTTGCACAGTGCTTTACAATGATAAAATTAAAGACCTGAAAATGAGAGTAGAGTACAAAGAATAAAATATGAATGAAACCACAAATTCACATTGTTTATGTTACAGTCTCCGTTGTAGCAAGCAAATGGTCATCCTTGACCTTAACTCTAAGTGGACCTACCTCTCCCCTTTGGACTAGCTTATTTTCTCTTGCTTTTTTCTGATATCAGTGGGGTCACGAGTACTTCAACAGTACATGGATCATTTGCCGATCCTTCTGAAGTACTCCTCCTGCAGTCTGTATAACACAGACCCCCAGAAAGTCAAAAAGCAGATGGGGTGGCCTGAAGCATGAACTGTGGACAACTACAGAATAGAAGAATATCTAATGTATGTCAGGGTTTGAGTCCCGCTGAACATAGATTAACCACGGCCTGCAATCAACATATGTGCATACTATGACATGTACCCAGATATGTGTTCTCCCATGGATGTATCCTCACGGCCTCGTCCAGCTCTCTGTGTCATTGGTAGGTGGGTTTTGTTGGATGGACCTATTTCCAGACTTTAAGCTAACCAGCTGCTGATCTGTAAACATGTGTAGATGATCATCATCAATCCTCTGAGTGTCCATGAAGTTCCATCTATTCCTTTAATCTCCCCTCATTATAAATGAATACAGCCCACTGATCAATGAGCATGAGACATGTGTTTGTAATTCACTGGTTCCAAACAGCTGTTCAATCTTAGTGTGTAATCAGTGAGCTGCTTGTTGTGATGTCGTCACAGGGGAGTCTTATTGATTCTGTTTGTAACACTGTGATATGAACACTGATTTTCAACACACTGGCTCTCTGTGGACAGTGAGTGTGTGTAAATTAGTCGCATCCTCCCTCCTGTGTTTCTGATGCCGTTGAGGGCGGAGATTGAAATCCACGGCTCAGCTCCTCCACTACTTTCTATTTATAGCTCTGGGTGAAGCAGCTGCTTCGGTCATTTCAGAGTCCACAGGAACACTCGGCTTATACACAGAGGTGGACATATTTCTCTTAAAATCCTGTGTTTAGACTGATCTCACCAAAATGTGCAAGACTCTGAATAGGCTGAGCTTCATTTGCATTAAATGGTTTTTGATGGATGCGTCATCTTAAACAATTTCCTTGTGTGGGATCCGTAAAGTTCAATTTTATCTTAAAATGTGAAATGTAATGAGATTAGCTCTTTATCTCACTGCAGGTCATCTCCTCAGCAAACTAAACTGTCAGGGTGTTGTGCAGCTAACAGTTCAGCTCCAATCTGAAGGAGTTTGATAGCCCTGGAAAATCATCACGCTTTATTACTTCCTCATAATTCAATCAGAAGCCAGCAGGCTGTTGCCCTCTCACTTAGTTTGGCTATAATTTTAAATGGCAGTGTAAGTGGTTTCACAATGATGGAACAGGGATGTTTTCTGTTCTCGGAAACACAGACGCTCCAGCCTGAGATAAACAAGTCTCTTCTTTTGTATTCAAAATGTAAACATGTTGAACAGCGTTGGGATTTAACGGTCGTCTGTGACATCTGAACACTTATTACTGCGTATGCAGGGGATGTTGCAGTAGCTGCTCTGTGGGCACAGCAGGAGCAACAGTAAAATGTTTATTGCTCTGTGGGATTCAGACATCACCATTAACTCCCTGTTTGTAGCATGACTGGTGTTGGTGGCCAAAATCACAGTATGATCCCTGAGGATTCTTCTAAGCAACTTACTGAGGGTAGATCGACATGACTGATGGGACTGTGAACATTTATTTATAAAGTCACATAAATGAAGGAATATTTGACAGTGTATTAATAAAACCCAGTCCATGTGGCGACAACATGTTCATTTTTTCCTGTGTTTTTCTTCCGTTTTTTTCCCCCCCCGACAGTCTGATTCGGTGTTCAGTGGAAAAGCAGTGGTATCTCTCAGAAACGGGCACCATGCTGACTCATGGAAATCCTCCAAGCAACAGAGTGTGCAGGAAAGATCCGAGAAGATCAAGGTAATGCTTAATACCACAGCACATCCCAGTTATAACCACAACACATCCCAGTTCACAAAGAGACAGAATGATGGACACAGGCAGAACCACTGGGGGGGAATCATCTGACTCAGGCACTTTTGCTGAAGTCGTCCAAACTGAGTCAGAAACAGAAACAACATTTTAGACTGTACAGTACAGTTACCCTGCTCTGAATATGACACTTTAATATGACACTTTAATACTTTATACAAAAGCTCTTTACCTTTTAGACTCTCACCATCAACAGACACATGTTTCAGTCAGTTCTTTCCACGTTGCATATTCTGTTTTTATTCAACATATACAAATACTTTATCTTGAATTTCTGGCTTTTAGCACAATCTTTGCACATGTGCAAATAAACATCTGAATCTTACTATCCTTACAGTAGATTAGGGTTAATTAATGTTTGAAAGTTCCCATCATAAAAGTAAGGAGGGTTATATGAGTACATTCAGGAACAAGGGACTAATGAATTAAATCATATTTTTATGGTTTAATGCAAACTTTTACATGTTTAAATTTGAAATGAATGTAATACAACGGATCATTACCTGAATCTCCTGAGATCAAGAAGTGGTTAAGAAAGATGCCTTTAATGGTGTAACATCCAGTCCCTGTGTTTAAGTTTGCAAAGATCCTAGTACAGTTCTGAGTAAGGAAATAAAAGACTGCTGTTCACAATAATACAGAATGACATAAAACGAATCTATTATTCTTTTTGTTAAAGCTTTAACAAAGAAAAGCATTGTTTGAAAAAAAGAAAACCTGAGTTAGTCTTTAACATGACACTGAGAGGTGATGGAGGGAAACCCTGCTCTATTCAACAGTTTATTACAAGAAAATAACTGAAGGAAACCAGCAGATAAATTCATCACAAGCAGCTGGTTTTCATGTTTCCAGGTTTCCTCTGAGGAACAGATCATTTCCAGCCTGTTTTTTTAATAGAGTCAGACTTCAAAGCTGAAGCTAACCTCAGCTAACATGGTGTGAATCACTCAGTAATTAGAATTACAACCTGTACAAGCTCCAATTCAGAGTGTCAGGGCACATATTAACATGTTCTACCAGGGTTTTATCTTGAAACACAAGAGTGGGAATTAAAATCTTCTCCTGAGTTTTGATTAATCCACAGTAATGAGTGAGTAACTAGTGTTATTTTATCTGTCCGTGTCACAGACGAGTGGATACCTCAACCTCCTCGCCAACTGCATCGATAACTTCACCCACGGACTGGCAGTGGCCGGGAGTTTCCTGGTCAGCAAAAAGGTAAAATCTAGTTCTCTGAGGAGCAGTTATCATTTCTATGGTGTATACGCAAACAGTTTGTTAGAGTATTGCACATTAGATTCATATTCTGAAGCTGCTCTGTTATTCTTTGCTCAGTCTATAATAATTTGTGATTTGAATTTGTCCTGTAACACCTCAGAAATATAAATGTGTTGTGACAGTGACAGAAAGCAGCACATGTGATTGAAGGTATTTCAGTCAGTCTGTGAATTTGAGTTAATTTTCAGGGTGGCTCTAAATTTAAACTCTGACCTCCTTTTTAAAGCCAAACCACAGTGCAGTGAACGTGTTCTTTAAACCAGAGGTGGAACCATGCAGCTCCGGTTCCACGGAGGTTTGTGCTAAAAAAAGTGAACGTGGTTCAGCAGAGTCCTGGTGTGAAAGCGTGATTACATTCACACGTTTATACGACAACTCCTGGTTTTCATAAAGTGTAATTGCAGGTTCTGCCTGAGGCTCAGACTTATAAACTGACAGTCGTGAATAACACAACACATGAACTGATGCGTACAACCTCGAGGAGCAGTTTGTTTCACTGACTGACCTCAGGATTCCTGCTAAGCAAACAAACTGTAATGTAACTGAGCACTGAGAGAGTGTAAGATGTTTTAGCAGCTTTGTTAGAGAAACTGAGATCCAGAGAAAGAACAAGGTGACGACGCCAGGCTGAAGAACAAACTGTCCGTCAACTGTGACAATGTGTGAATTTGGTTGTTTGCACTTTTAAAGGTTGAATATTAAGTAGCAGGGGAAGGGAGGCTGCAGCGTGGCCACAGCAGAGCACTGTGACACTGAAGGGAAGCTGAGGACATGAGTGTATTTCAGATGTATAACACCTCTGCTGTGAGTCCAGTGTTTGGCAGCGTGAACAGACTCAGAGCTGAGGACCTACATTCCTACATCTTCCAAACACCACTCGGTGTTTTTCTGATTACACAGCACAGGAACTTTAATGTTGTTGTGTGGTGCAGAGAGAGGTGCTGTTTAAACTGCAGTGACTCTGTGTTTGTGTCGCTTCACTGGGTTACTGTATATTTGTGGCTGTGGGCAGAGCGTCCAGCTGGAGAGACATAAGGCTAACAGCATGAACTATGGACCGACGTGCCAGAGAGGAAGTTAACGAGATGTCTCGAACATGCACATACAAGACATCTCACCAGTGTTTTCTGTTTACTCATTGTGCAGCATCTCTGGGAAATGATCTGTGTCGCTGTTCATTTCTACTTTTATTTGTAAATTAGTTTGTATAGTTCCCCTGGTTAAATCTACAGTCTGATCCTACAGGCAGCAGGAGCTTCCTGAGGCTCTGACCTCATTCAGTTACATCAGTTTATCTAATAACTGGAAGTTTGATTCCATGTGCTCCTTTTTGTATTTATTAAATCTCATTATTATACTTCTCCAGACACAGCAGCTTTAATGAGACATGTGTTGCAGGTTGGGTTCCTCACCACCTTTGCCATTCTGCTCCATGAAATCCCTCATGAGGTGAGATTAAATTAACTTGTACTATTTAATCTATGCATGTAGGAGCTGATGTTTCCTCCAGGATTTATGTGACTGCTCAACACTGAATGTTTAGTGAGAAATGTCACCGTCCACAGGTGGGAGACTTCGCCATCTTGCTGAGGGCGGGGTTTGATCGATGGAGCGCTGCTCGCATGCAGCTGTCCACGGCGCTGGTCGGGGTTCTGGGGGCGAGTTTCGCTCTGTGCGCTCAGTCACCTAAAGACACAGGTGAGATGCAACTAATACACATTCAATCAGACCCAGTATCATTACCTGAAGACCAGGTTACAGTTACAGTAATAAGTGGTATCATTGTAGAAAATGCCAGTACCTGGATCTTACCGTTCACCTCTGGAGGCTTCCTGTACATCGCTCTGGTGAACGTGGTGCCAGACCTGCTGGAGGAGTCCAGTCTGAGGTTTGTTGGATGTTTCTACACAAACACAGGTTACATGTACTGTTAGTGAGACAGTAAAGTGTTGTTGATCAGGTCTAACCAACATGTTCTCTGTCTTTTATTTACATATGAAATCCTTTAAATCACATGTTTACATTCCCGTTGACCTGCGTGGAGCCTTCACTGCCTTCATTAATATGTTGCTGTCTCAAACTGTTGATCAGTGAAGAACAAACCACCCGCACGTTCACCACAGACTGTATAGGAAACATGTTTGTAACCGCGGTGATGTCATCCTGTTACTGACGACCACCTCTTGTCTCCAGTCTGTGGTGTTCACACAGGTTCACTCCTGTCTGTTCACAATAAAAATAAAACCCATGTGGTTTCAGTCCACCCCTCTGCAGGAGCCTGCCCCCATCTCTCAGGCTGAATTTACATTTTCTGTGATGTCTTGTTAAAATGAAACTTGTGGTGAGGAATAAATTGAAAATGTTTAATGTATTCTGAGGAGTGAAAATGGGCAGATGACATTTTGTGCTAATGTCTTTGAATCTTTTTTTTTTTTCTTGCAGACACTCCCTGCTGCAGATACTGCTCATCTTCTGTGGCGTGGCCGTCATGGCACTGCTCTCTGCCATTGTGGAGTGAATGTGGAGGAAATGACCCTATTGCCTTAATAAACACTAAAGCTCAGCAGTGATGAGGATTCTCCACCAAACCTTTTACATTTGTTACCCCTCATTCATGGAAACATCTTCTTCATGTTACAGTGAAGAACGGCACTTTATGACGACATGACTGAACGACGCCCTCTCTGCTGACAGGACATTTGTGTGGACAATGATGTGCCGTACTTCAGAGGATTTGTATGGAAATCTGTTACCAAACTGTCTTTGTTGATGAGACAATCATGATGTTTTGCACATATATTTCCACAGGTACTCCTGATGTACCTGTTCAGAGCAGTAATAATAATAATGACAGATGTTACTGGTCCTGTACCAGGGCCTCCTACTTTACAGTGTATTCAATCCTAAGTGTTTAAATGTTCTATGTATTTTCACTGTTGCTCATCTTCCTGTTTCTGATGTAGCAGCTACGTATTTATTTAAAGTCAGAACAGGCTCACCCATCGTGCACCAACACCAACATGTCACTGCTCAGAGATAAGTGCCATGAAGCCAGGAGGCGTGTCGCACGAGTGTCGGCTCCTCACCAAAGTTCACTTTAGCTTTACCTGTTTCTCCCTCACACAGAACAACCTGCACACAGCTTTACCTGAATAAATAATAGTGAGAAAGTTAAAGAAAGAGATTTGTACTGTTTGTAAATGTTCTGTTTTCACTTACTACTCACTAACTATATTTTTATTTTTAATTTCTTTGAGATTGTAGAGTACAGGTAACACCTGATAGAGTTGTTGAGGAGTATTCATGTCATGTTGTTGATAGGGTTCTGAAGAAATAAACTGAATTCTCACTCCATATAAAAACTGTGTTTATTTTAAACTGGAGGATGAAACGACTGCACACACACACATCAGCAGCAGACTGTGTGTATGTGTGTGTGGTGTGTGTCCTATGAAGAATTGGAATATAAATATTAAATCTGTGCAGATGTCCTGACCTGTGTAAATATGTTGAGGTTTGTGTGTGTGTGGTGTGTGTCGTGCTGAGGCAGTGAGTGTGTGGTGTGTGTCGTGCTGAGGCAGCAAGTGTGTGTGTGTGGTGTGTGTCGTGCTGAGGCAGTCGGTGTATTGAAGTGACCTCACTACACAGAAACCATGAGCAGAATTTTTGCTGCAAAGGTGGCTGTGCCTAAAATGTCATATGGGAGTGGATGGAGGGGGCATCGATTGTACGTTCACACTTGTCCAATTTCAACACAGTCTACTTGGCGAGCTTCTGTTGCCATAACGACTCCACCGCAGGTTTCCTTCCTTAGTCATCAGCCTGTGAGCAGCTTATTGTCTGTGGGAGCCTTCCTCAGTCACAGCACAGAAGGACAACAAACAAGCAGTATGTACACTGTAGTGGAACATTTAGAGGAAACACACAAGGGTAAATCTTTTATTTAACATCATGGTGTTTAAATCCTCCAGTCTGGATCACAATATGTGATGAACATACAGTCTATGGTGATGAATGAGAAGGTCCTTCTGGTATTTTATGGTAAATATTTAACATGAGCAACCTTTAACCAATATGAAGGGAGAGGCTTTACAGTTATATATAATAATAATAATGTGAATATGCTGTACATACATGCATATATACATGCATACATACAAGACTTCTTATTTACTTTCTCCACAGCTGTTACCATTTCTAACATGTTTATACAAATAAAACAATCAGTGTCATAATACGTTCCTATGAGTTCATTAACACATGGTTTATGGATCCATTACGAACAAGGCATTAAATAACAGTGAGACAACTGGTCACAGAGACACTTTAATCTTTTCAAAATATGTGCAAATATATATCGTAGAACTTAATGCTTTGCTACAATCTTATTGCAAAATAAACTGTATTCTGAAATCGATTATTACAAACATTACCAATGAATTTATTTGTAAAACACTTCTGGCAAAATTGGTACCAGGTCCACTAACTGTCCTGGAGGTAAACACATTATATGTGAGCAGATGTTAAAAAGTGATCACCTGATTGCTTTATCAAAAAGAGTATTGATCATTATACTTGAAACAGATCTGAGGGTTAACTCTGCCCCCATCCCCTGTTACTGTTTTTCTTTTCCTTTCTGTTTTTACCTTTTATCTTTTTTTTCCTCATATACTTGTCTTCAGCGTTTGTTCCTGCACAAGTGGAGTGAATGAGTGATTGACTGGATGACTGAATGGCTCCCGTTGGACTGTGAACAACCTTGTTAGAAGAAGTTCTCTGGAGATTGAAAAATATCAGAAACAGCAATATTTTATCAGACATGATCAGGGAGAAAAACAGGCAAACACTAGTTGTCATTATGTCAGTTAGATTCTCAGAGACGTCTCCTGGAAAGGTTTTATTCTGGCCACAGGTTCAGATCCTAATGTTCAGCACCTCTGAGTATTTAAAGTCTTTGTCCTGAAGTTAAACCTTAATCATCAGTGAAGAAAAACTTCCCTCATACACTAAATAACTAGTAAATAGCAATCCTGTCACTTCCAAGGGTTTGTGTTGGAGTCATTTCTTGAATGAAAACATTTTATTTAATATTTAGATTTTTAAAAAATATATATATACAAATACTGTCCGTGTGTATAAACTGGCATCATCTCTCAAACATGATTTCGGTGTGATGAGTCATAAAATCCACTCCAACATAAACACATATGGATCTGGTCGTTTAGAGAGACCACTTTGTTTTGCTGCTGTCCACTAACACAGTGGCTGTTTCTATAGACTAAAATGATCTAGTTACATGTGATGGCATCCTCTCTCCACTGCACCTGAGTTAACATGTTTACCGAATGTAAACCACAGGTGACCGCTGAAGCATCACTAATGACCACTCCCCCGTACCAGGGCACATTTCTGTCTGCTCCCCATCCCGCAGCATCCTGGAGGAGAGAGAGAGAACTACATCCCCCCTCTTCCTCCTCCTCCTCCTCCTCCTCCTCCTCCTCCTCTCAGCGCTGGTCGCCATCCATCCCTCTCCTCCTGTACCAGAACAGATGGTGGGAACAACATTGCATCCACCGGGCACCACAACAATACACCGCAGCATCCAGGCAGACGACGCCGGCCTTGCACCATCATGCTCCGGGTGCAGGACTGCGCGTGAGTGCCGTCGTGATTGATTTCACGCGGTACCTCCATCAGCATCCACGGCCACGGAGGAACCTTCTTACGACTGTTTGGTCTCTCCATCGAGCGGGGGAAGATGGCCGCTATGAAAATATTAACCAGCACGGGGCTCTTCTTGGCTTTCTGCGCGCTGGGGCTGCTCGCCATGGCGATCTGCACCGACTATTGGTACGAGACCGACGCCCGGAGACACCGGGAGAGGTGTAAGAACTATGCCAACAAGAGGACCGACCCGGGGTACATCTACATTTCCAACCACAACCTCCCCCTCCAGATGCCTCCAAAGAGCCTGGAGAGGAAAGACAGCGGCCCAGATGCTTTTCCTCTCCTCCGGGCGAAGCGCCACTTTCTGGCCGCAGCGTCCGCGATGGAGTCTCACTGCAGCCGGCAGTTTAACTCCACCATCTCCGGCCTGTGGAGGAAGTGTCACCGGGAGGGATTCGACCTGGAGACCGAGGACCTGATTTACAAAGGTAAACAGGAGCAGTGCGCACAGGCCGTGATGCTGAGGGATGAGCTCACACCTAAACCCGACACACACACACACAGCATCAGCATCAGCATCCTCCACAGGCCTCCATCATTCACGGCTGGCTCACAGTTATAAGATTGTTGAACGTGATGAGGTTTGTGTTTTTAGGTTTGATGTCTTTATTGGTGAATTGTGTCTGTGTTCCTGAGTGAGGCTCCTCCTGCTGACTGCTCTCAGATAACGGTCCGTCTCATTGTTATTTACCACAGCTGCTCTGCTCTGTAAGAGACAGACATCACCTGGTAACAGTGGATTTCATCAAGGAAACGCTTCATTGTGCAGAAACGGCTGAATCATTGATAAATATGTGTGAATTATTGGATCCACAGCAGACATAAAAACCCAGGGAGACAACAATGAGCAGCCATATTTCAGGCCTCACTCACTGATCCCAGACCTGCTGTCCAGGACTGAAACTTCACTCAGACACAAAGAGGAGGAAGGTCCATGTTTGTGTTGTTGTGATGACAGCTGAGGTCATCACAGAGGTGGATCAGTTACCTTAAAACACCCACACTGCTCATTAATGGCTGAAAATGATCAACTATCAAGCTGTTTGAAACCCATCTCTGTCACAGCAAACACCTTATTTCTCTGACCAAAAACATGAGTAATGTGTATTTTTGTTCAATTTAATTATTAAAAGTCACAGAGCATTAAAATAAAATCAATTAAAATGATAACACGTTTAAATTCTCTTACATGACAGCAACATACAGAGGATGTGTTTTTGTTCGTCCTTTCAGTCCCACAGAGTCATGAACACATCACCCCAGCCTTTAAAACCTTGTTGTTGGTGTTGATTCAGACCTGTGGTTTTCCTGCAGCTCTGCTCTGTGCTGTTATTTACCTGCAAGGCATTCATTCAGAAGTACTTTTACACACACTTTCAAACACAACATACACAGCAGATTCTCACAGGTAATAATGTTAGCGCCTGAGTGTTCAAGATGAACAGTACCAGAGTCACAACATGACGACATCAAACCTGAATGTGTTTATCCATGACTACATCACATTTCACTGCTGTTAAATGTCTTACTGTTGCTGTTATTTAACATACTGAGCTGAACATGGTGCACATTAGAATCTGGCTTCATTTCAACAATAATCTGTTTACTATTAGTTTTACTGGCTCCAGGAGTAAATATTAAATTGAATATAAAAAACCTCCTCGCTTGCCTGATTGTTACACACTCAGAAAATATTGGTAGTTTTAGCCCAGAACTGGTTAAATATTGGACCAACTACATCCTGGATTATTTTAACTCAGTAAGATGGGTGTAAAAACAATAAAATGTTGGACATAAACAGTCCATCTTACTGATTGAACCAACATGTAGTTAGTCCAAAATTTACCCAATTTCTTAGTGTGTAAGATCACATTTCACTCCTTTTCATTTTCATTAATACTCTTGTTACATATGCACAGACAGTAATAACAGCGCTTCCTTTTCTGTACCATCTCTACACTGAATTGACCAGGAAACATCACATGATTTTATAATTATTGTGACATCTGAATCACACTGATGTCACATGGCAGATTCCCACCCAGGAAACCTGAATGTTGCCGACTCCTAGTTTAGACACACTGAGCTCAGATGTCAACACAGTTTTTAACGTCACCAAAATTAAACACACAGATTAAAAAGGATCCAGTTTATGAACTCCATTCAGAATCAGAATCAAAACTAAAAGCAGAGGAAGGTTTTAACTGTTAATTGTTTCTCATCATCAGGACATAATCTAACACAGACTGTCTTCTCCAGCAGTGGAAACTGTGAATGTGCACAGGATATGGAAAATCTAATTACACTAATGATGTCACATTATCCTCACATCCCACAGGTTAAGGGCCTGTCATTGTACAGTTAGCTCCTCAGGATGAAGGAACCAGAGTAACTCTACCAAGTAAACTACCAAGTTACTGTAGTCAAGTAGCTTTGAAAACATGAGTAAAACACCAGCACTGAGGTGATGTTTGTCTGATGTTGGCAGTGATGAGGAAGATGATCAGTTTCTGTTGGTGTGGACTCACTGCTCACTGGTACTGGTGTTAAATTAACATATGCTCCAGATGTACACAGGGATTTAGGATGTTTGAGAAGTGAGGCGTCCAAAAGCTGCGGCACCTCAACATAATTTAACACTCCACAGATTTGGACTCTGAAAGGCCTTTAACACCCACATGGGTTGTTTCTTTTAGTCAGCCCATTAGACCTGTGCTCAGATTAACGGTCTGACATGAAATAACCAAACTCAGTGCATCAGGAGTAAAGACAAAGAACTGATCCTGAGCAGGAACAACAAAGATAAGAGGAGAGTCATCCTGAAGATAATCAGCACAATCTGTGTAGGTCTGTTATATACTGTACATATGTGGGTGGTTAAAGGTTTGCCGTGCAGCCACTTCATTCCTGAACTTCAGTTTTCTCATCATGATATAAAGCGTGGTGTTCACAGCAGGTTGGTATGGGAAGCTGAATTTCCAATAAGAAGAACTAGCACTTGGCTTTGCACCATCACAGCCTCCTGGGAGAACACGGACTAAAAAAACTCTGTGATGTAAAAACAGGTCTTCAGTTGTAGTCTTGGACGTGGTTAACAAAGAACATTCATATCAAAGCTCTGAGATCACAAACAACACAGTTTTAAAATCCACAAACCTAATAGAGGTAGAAGTTTTGACGTGGAAGCTGTGAGAAGAATCTCCCTTTGTTGTATAATTTAAGTCATAACAATCCATTATAGATATAAATCATTTAACATGGCGTCAGTGTGAGGTGTACATGTGTACTGCAGAGCAGCATACAGAAATGAGCCAGGCCTTCACTAAATGACGCAAAACACTGATCTGCTTCAGGGTCCAACTGCAAACACATAAAGAGATTCATTTGAAATCACAACCATTAAATCTCTATGTGGCCTTCAGTAGAATAATCCATATTTCATATTGTTTCTTAATCCTCCGTTAATAATGATGTAGGAGTGGTTGGGAAAACAAGGTTAATAAGGCCAGCTTGGAAAATTAAAAACCACTGAGGCTGGAAAATAAAGAAGAAGCAGTTTTACTGTGTGTGCACATATTAGCACATGGAGGTCCAGGGTGTAGTTCTCACTTCATCTCCTTCTTTGTTATGTCTCTTACCTTAATGAAGGTGTTTAAGCTCCAGGTATAAACGTCTCCTCATTTTGTTTTTTCCAGGAGTAATTCAAAGATGTACCCCAGTGAAGTATCACTACTCTTCATCCATCCTTCCACGAAATTTACCCGTCAACATCACAAAGACGATTCGCCAGGACGAGTGGCACGCACTCCGTAAGTATCAAAGTGTTTGTCTTAAACATGTTGCTACAGTGTCACTGGTAATCTGGTTTTTGTACTTTTTGTGTTTATTCAAATGTTTTTATGATGTTTTTGAATTTAACTATTCAAGGACACCGGAAAAATAAAAACAGCAAACTGATCATGTCTTTATTGTGTAGATGATCTGTGAGACAGGTGCACCCCAGGGCAGGGTTCTGGGTCCTCTGTAATTTTCATTGCACATATGTCTCTTAGGTGAATAGTCTGTAATTTGTATTAAAGCTGCTGGTTGATTTACAGCAGCAAAAAATAAACATGATGTAAAGAGGATAAATAGTTCAGTTTGTTAGTGGTGAACATTTGCTGTAGTCTTTTCCATGAGATTACTGTAATCTGACTGTAATCTGAACTACATGCTCACTGTAACAGGGCACAGTGCATTTTGAAATAAGAGGATGTTGTTCTGTTATTGTTTAAAACATACATTTAATTCATCAACATGACATCAAGTGACATTGTTACATCACATAACGTGAACTGGTTCATTCAGTTCAACTATAACATGGAACTTTTTTTATAAGCCTACAAAATAAAATCATCCCAAACACACAACATAAAATACATGAGATTAGATCTTTATTTGCCATCTGTACAGATACATGACATGACAAGTACATTGGAAATTTTGTGTGCGTTGCTCTTTGAGTCAAGGAACAGAATAATATTGAAGACAGAAATACACAAAAATACATTTTCTGAAATACACTGACAGTTTTCACATCATAATATGGGAAAATAAATATTAATGTATGTATTCTTGGGCAAATATTTACATCATACAAAGATTTGCATGGTACATAAAATAAAATGTAAAAAAATAAATAGCTTCTGTATTTCTTAATAATCATCTTGAAGCTACAATAAATGAAGCTTTAAAGTTGGTTGAAGTCCTGCACATTAGTCAAAACCATAAAATTCAAAGTCTGAACATCTGTTTAAAAATCTGTTATTGGATTTACACACATGTCCTGACTCAATCTCTCAGGAGCAGTTTTCAGAACAAATAAATCCCTCAGTCATTATATTCTCAGGTATTTCTTTATATTTTCAGTCTTCTTCCTCCCATGAAACACACACTGTAAAAGGGTTGCTGTAGATTTTAAATTGTGAAAGGGTTTACAGTAACATTATTGTATTTTCATTTACAGTTACTTCACAGTATAATTGTTGTATTATTGTTATTATTATTATATACAGTATTATTGCCATATTATCATTTTTCAGTATTTGAACTTTTAATCAGTTGGAATTTGAGTTTAATTTAAATGTAAAACACACTGCACTGTGAACCATAATATTAGTTTCATCCACAAAACAGTTATTCAGGAACAACAAAATGTCTTTAAACAATTAGTTTGTGTTGTTTTTGTGTTTTAACTTTATTTGGAAGTTTTGAGAAATATCTCCAGTTTCTCCCACCCAGGTTTATTACTGTTGTAAACACATTATAGCAGTAGTGGCAGTATTTTTCCCATAATCCTTTTCTATTTACAGTAATGTACTGTGCAATGATTTACAGTGTTTCACTGTTCAAATTACAACACGCAGCTACATCACAAGATTTTTCTCTTCTCAAGATTTGTCCTGTACAAACACAAAGAGCAGAATGACTGAATCAATCATTTCCCAGAGATTAAAACAAAGTTCAAAATAAACACTCACACAAAATAGGCAACTAGATAATGGTGAACATATAAGTGTTGTTGTTGTTGTAATGTTTTTGATCATGTGTTGTCAGTCATGTTTTTGAGACGAAGGAGGTGATTCCTGCTGATTGATCAGTTTTAGTGCTGATAAAGAGACAGTGTCTCAGTGTCTGAACAACAGACACAACCAAGTGCTGGTTAAGATAATCCAATTATTATTAAAATAACCTGCATATAGAAAACTGTTCCTACCACAATAACATGCTGATTAAACACATGCTGCTGTAACAGTTTAGTTTTATTCACAGCTGGCCTTAAAAGACCCCCCCCATGTGTTCAGAGGTTATCAGGTCATCACTGTTAAAGAGACGCTGAGATTTAAAGTGTTTATCTGAGCACACAGGGTCAGACGGATCAATGGCTTCTTTTAAATCTCTCTTTAAAACACTTGTGTTTCTTATTTCTTGAAGTCTCGTTCAGGCACAGAGTCAGAGAGGTTTTTGACCTCGGATTGCATCAGAAATCATTTTCAGTGTGATGTACTTTCATCTTTGTGCCTGTAGGTGTAATGTTTTCTATTCAGTACAGATGTTACAGTGTGTTGACAGCACACTCCTCTCTTCTTCCTCCTCTTCTTCTTCTTCTTCTCACATATACACATTACTGCTGTCACTTTATTGTAGTTTTATTCTTCATTGAAGCTCATTAGAATCACAATCAGCTGTTTTCACCCAGTGTGTGTGCAGCATGCAGGGGTTTATAGGTGCATATTAGGTGTTGTTTAATGTAAGGACATTATTTAATGTTTTATTTCCAAACCTTTTCGTGTATAATTTCACAGGACAGAACAATGTATTTTAAATAAGATTTCCACATCATAAAATTCAGGTGGACTGAGCATGAAGGATATGAAGTTCCTCTCCAGACAAACAAAGAATTCAACATAACTAACAATAACAAATCAAAGTGGATCTAAGGTTTCGGTTATGATTTTCTTTCAAAGTTCTGGTTTGTTGTGATAATAATGATTTATTATTAGTTATGAAATCACTGAATTCAGTGTTGACCTGTCTTTCAGTTCACTCTTGGATATAATCTGAATAATACTTCAGCATGCTGGATCACCTGAGCCTCTTAAAGCTGAGATTATGGTGTCCGGTTGTATCACACCTGATCTGTTATGTGACTACTGTAGATTGAAACATCTGAATCCAGTTTAAACAACAGCTTCAGTTTCATTGTTCAGGGGATTTCACTGGTGATGTTTTTGTCCTGCAGATCTAAGAAGAATGACGGCGGGCTTCGTGGGCATGGCTGTGTCCATCATTCTTTTTGGCTGGATCATTGGAGTGCTGGGATGCTGCCAGCAGCATGACCTCATGCAATATGTAGCTGGGCTACTCTTTCTCATGGGAGGTACTGTGAGAGCACACATGCCCACATCCACACACAGTCATGCAGATAATCCACTTTAATTCAATATCTGTATTTGTTTGGTGACAGCTGAGAGCAGTGTTGGGTTAATGTGAGATAACAGATCAATTTTCTGCAGTAACATGATGCTCATCGTGCAGTGAGAAGCATGTTTCAATCCCTGCCTGTCTCCTCTGCTCACACAGGAACATGCTGCATCATCTCCTTGTGCACATGTGTGGCTGGAATCAACTTCGAGTTGTCCCGCTACCCTCGCTACATGTACGGCCTCCCTGAAGACATTAGCCATGGCTATGGCTGGTCCATGTTTTGTGCCTGGGGGGGTCTGGGTCTCACATTGCTGGCTGGCTTCCTGTGCACCTTGGCCCCCTCCTTGAGCACGCCCGCCCGCACGACGACCCATAAGCCGAGGCAGGAGAACGGAACCGTGTGACAGCGGCGTCATGAAACGACGTGACCACCGAACGCACAAACCACACCCCTTCCAACCTTGATGTTTAACTCTGAAAACAGTTTTTGTCTGATCACCGTCTCACAACACCCTCAACATCCATCATCCCCCCCTCAGTGTTCAGTGTGCCTGAGCTGTGACAGGAGGAGCAAGGTAACGACACCCCCATCGCGAGGGACGTCCAGGAACACCTGAGTAACACCTGCAGTGATGTCTGACGGGGGCGTGGTCTCATAGCACAAACAAGACATTTTTATTTGGTTTATTTGACATGCTGACTCTCTGATGACCTAAAGGTGACTGTTTTCTTTGAAGAGAATATGTCTTAAAATGGTGCTCTCTTAAATACATGAAGCCACACACATGCACACACACACACACATGCACACTCACACACACAGACACACACACACACACCAGCTTTTCCACACATGCTCACTTACTCTGGATGAATCATGAGGAACAACTCTGAAGTGAGAGCAACCCGTTCCTCTGTCAGTGATCTGTGCTGTGTTATTGTTCGTATTGAAAAAAAAAAAAAAAAAATCTGATCTTTAGTGTGACACTGATATCAGACCTGAGCCCCGGTGACATCTGCAGAGGTCAGCCTGATCAAACACACAGGAGGAAAACAGTTTAAAGCTTCTTTGAAGATTCAACGTGTACAAAAGCATCTGTGTGTTGATCCAGATCATCATCAGTGTGAAGTAGATTCTGAATACGACTGTTTGTTTTCTGTTTGTTCAGAGGTGATGGTGGCTGACAGTGTGGAGAGGATAAAGACTTGAAGTCATTACAGGAACATGAAGAAAAAGAGAAGCGTTAAATCAGCTGCTGAGCTGTGACTGCTCTGAAAACGTGAAACCAAACTGTGGGGGAAGTATCTGATTGTTTACCCTGACACTGGTCTCTGACTCTGAATATAAGCAGTGAAGAAACTTTAAAAGAAAACTCCAGTGATCCAGTAAAAACTAAAGCACAACCTTCAAATCCTCCTCTGCTCTGAGCACAGTAACAACATCAGACAGATGTCGGGGTCAAAGTTCAAATATGAATCTGGAAAATAAAAGGATATCTAAGATCATTGATATGATGGATCACAAATAACAAACCTATTGCTTTTTTATGACCTCGATGAACAAAACCAAAAACTAGACGGTAAAAACATAAATCCATCAAACATGTTTCACCACAGATTGTCACCTGATCAGTGAAATACATTTAAAATGGTCCACTGTACATTATGTAGTGTGTGAGAGGAACATGGTGGTAATTCAGTTTTTCTTTTACTTTCTTACATTTGTCATTTAATCTTTAAATTCCTTGAAATCTGGTGTCAAAGAAAAGCACAAACAGTTTTTAGTTTGCAGCTTCATGTGTGAGGAGCTGTGTTCCAGATACACACTGTGTTCAATGGTTTTAATGGTTTTAATGGTTTTAATTCACACATGGAAAATGGCAACATATTGATTAGCTTCATTTTAAGTGTTTGTCCAATGAATATAAAAACTGATACTTTTTTTTAATGTAAGCCACAAAATAGCAAACAAAGAAAAAAATCATAATCTTGTCAAAAGGTTTTTGATCTAAAATTGGAAGTTTCAAATTAAAAGTTGGACTGATGTGTGATCTGCACCTTTTTAACATGGATCAGTAAAATACACAGCTTGTGTTTACTAAGGTACATGATGGTGTATTTGATAGTGTGTAATATGAGATGAGAACAGAAAGATTATGAGGTGTAGCTCGTAGGACTTAAATTAATTCTCCTGGTTAAACTTTGGTTGATAATAATAATTGTTTTTATCCCTCAGTGAGTAGAACTACTTTATTTTGAAAGGATGAAACCCACCATTGGTTCATGATACCAGAATATTACAGCCATGTGTGATGAAGTTTTTATAAGTGTTGATTGCTTGAGATGAACCATGAGATATTCTATCAGTATGTCAAATAACTTTCTTAGAAAAAAAAAAAGGTATTATAGTGTGTTAACGACACTGTGTGTGACGTTCGGTCTCTTCACCATCACATTAACAAGGAAATTAACTGAGGCATGATTGAAAACTGTATCTTCGGTGTCTTGTTGAATCTTTGCACTTTGCTGCGTCTCATGAAGTCAGTGAACCTGAATCTGAAGCTGGCGACGTTCATTCGTTTTATCAAGGTCACACAAGGGAGCAAAAGATGATCAGAGCATGTAACAAGCACCCTGTTGTGTCTTCTGCAAAGAGCTGGGCTGCTGTCCGAGCTCTTATTGTGAAAAAATTAAAGCCAGAAACTAGGACATATTATAAATATGAAAATATCTAAGGTCATTCCACTGGCGACTGACAGAATGAAAACTGTTTGGTGTTTTTGGTTTTATAAAACTTTAAGTTCACACCCAAACTGATGCACAGTAATTGAAGTATTACTGTAAAGTGTAATGTATAAGTACATGGTGCAAGTTTAATGTGTTGTTAGGACTGAAGCACAACTGCACACAACTGTTTCTGTGTATTATAGGAGGGAGAATCTGATGTACCACAGCTGCACACGTGCAGTGTAAAAGTATTACAGCTACAATTTAAAGCACATATTTACACCCCCATATCTCAAAGAGTAAAACTCCAGAACACCAACACATCGCAGTGTCTGTATTTTGAAACTAAAGTTTTGTCATTGGTTCAGAAGAACAGTAGCACACAGTAGCAGATTAAACAACATGAAGAATAATTACAACCTTAGTGAATGAATGAGGTCAGCACAGTGTGACCATGTATTTCAAATTGTTGTAAACTCCCTCTCCAGTGGAAACTTCCCGTGTTTCATGAGGAACTTAGACATGTATCTGTGCGATGAGAGATGTGAAAACGCCACCACCGAGAGTGGCACTCGTTTCAGTAGCACAGCTCTTATTTTCTACAAGTCATTTCTACTGGTTCCATCCACTGCAGATGTTATGTGGGGAGAAAAAAGACATTACAGTCTTGCATGATCTCATTACAGTTAGTTTCTTTCAATATATTAAAAAAAAAACTTGTGTCCATTTTTAATTAATTTATTTTACTGAAATAAAATATGTAATTATTAATATGTTGTGACTTCATGTCTGTGTATGTGTGCAGTTTTAAATCAGTATATCTTCCAACTTTATGGTGATTTGACTGACAAGGCTGCAGAATGAGTGGAGCTGTTGAATTTGTCCCGATGAGACAGTTTGAGGAGTTACAACTGATTTTGTGCTAGGACGTGATCACAGTGGCAGTGTCGACGGCTCCCTCCTCCAAACAGGCGCAGTGGCGTGGCCTGAGGTTTTGTCACTTAGGACTTGGTGCCATCTAGAGGGAGGACAGGATGTTTCTTTGGTTTTTGTTCAGGCAGAAATGATCAAATCTCCAGGCAGAGAAGTGTCTGCAGTCATTGTGATTTACACAATATAAAATAAAAAGGCTCAGATGTTATCTTTTCAAACACATTTTTTAACATGTAACAATATTTTAATTTCAATGGCTTTATCCAGTAAAATACAGAAATATTTGCATACATTACATATCACTGTGAATGGATTGTTGTGATGCTGCTGTATCAAAAATACAAAAAGCTCATCATCATGAACATCAATCAAATTCAAACTACAGTACTATGGTATATAAACAGAACAGTGTGACAATACAAATTAAAATGGATAGTTTACCTCTAATGACATTATTGTATACAACAATACACAAAACCTCAAATGATGATGAAAATTAATATAGATATTTATACGTAGTAACAACTAGTTCTCCAACTAAAGATTATTTCCATTATAACTTCTCCCAGAGTAAAGTGAAATATTCAAAATTTTTGTTTGAACAAATATCACAAACACCAAGCTGCTCAGTTTGTTTTCATATAAGAAAGAAAAACAGTAAATCCTTTACTTGAGGATTTTTATTCGACCATTAAAACTGTTTCCAGTGATTGTTGCAGTGGTTTGATGATTCACACAGTCAACAGGTGAGAACAGTCATCATAAATATAAAAAGTTGGGTTTCCTTTAAAAAGTTGAGGTAAAAGTGATTTGACCTTGATGTAGAATCATTGACCTCGTTGACTCTGGTCTGATTAGGTGAGTGTTCGCTCTGCTGCTCCGAGCCAGAGGCAGCTCCACAGTCTACTTCTTGCCTCTGTAATGGGCGCCGACCTCCATGTAACTGTCAGGTGAGATGTTCACGCTGGGAGGCTTTGCTTTGCCCCGACAGACCCTGACCTCAGACCTGCCCGCTGGCCCTCCTCCCCCTCTGCAGGGGTCGTGTTTCTGCAGGTAACTTAGAAAAGTCTCCCAGCCGCCGCCCACTCGCACCATCACATGACGCTCGTTCAGCATCTGCAGGTGACACGACATGAACATCGTCATTTACTGTGTTGTGGATGATATACAGCAGGAACGCTTATGGATTCTAATATGACACACACACACACACACACAGCAATCTAATATTTACAGGCTTCTTGTGCATGTGCAGCTCTGGCTCTGAAAGGCAAATGATCTCTTGGAAAGCTTTGTCAAAATCTCATTAAACCAAATGAAACAGCTCCTCATGCACCAGCTGAGCAAATACACATACTAATCCACACATGAGCATGCACTCACACACACATGCAGTGACGCACACACACCCACGCAGACCTGCAACATAAACCACAACATAAGCAGAATTTTAAATAAATAAAACAGCGACTGCATATATCCAGCGTGTGTTCACAGTAATGTTCAGTGAGGTCGGTCGTTTCTGAATCAACACATCGTCCTTACAGCTGAAAACCAACTGCTGCCATGGCAACCACAGCCACACTATAAAGCCTGGAAAGAAAAAAAAGCGGAGGGAGAGATTGAGATGAGTTCAGCTCAGACCCTGAGCTCCCAGCAGACATTAACATTCCCAAGAGGCCTTGCAAAGCCATCCACCCTCCTCCTGCCTTATCGCCCAGAAACCCTTCATTATGGAGCCATTAAGAATGTGATAATACAAGCAGATCATGTGGGGAGGTGTGTGTCACATGTGGAGGTTAAAATAAAAATCAATGGTACAACATGCGCTCGGGCAGGTGACAGGGGCAGGGCCTCCAGACTGTCTCAGCTGTCATCATCAGATTAAAATGTTCAGGCTGACAGGGTCAAGTCCGACATCCTGAATAAACCACGTCCCTGTCAGACGAGGTGGGAACATCAATCCGATGCTCGTCACCCTTAAAGATCCAGTCACCATCCAAAGATAAATATTTTAGAAAACAATATAAATGCAATTAGATGTTAAGTATGACCTTTTCCAGAAGCTTGAATTCCCCATGTTATTTTGAACACAATAAAAATGTTGAATTGTTTTAACTGAGAACGGAGGAGTTCATTTTATTTACCCTGTTTTGAGTTAAAACAACCAAACGTTTTCAGGATTGTTTAGCTGTGGTCTGTGTTAGGAGGAAGTAACTGGCATGTGTCTTTAAATATAGTTTAAATTCTGCTGTTTGCTTTTAAAACCAGTAAAGTGGTGATCAGAGAATAAAACCCAGAGTCAGCAGCTTCTTGTGGTGAAATATTCTGTTTGTGAGGCAGACTCCTTTATTTCCATGTGTACCTCCCCCTCCCCCTCTGTGCTACGTCTGCAGCCCATAAACCTCCGTCTGGATTCCCCTGTGTCCTCCTGCAGCTCCATTGATTCCTCGCTCCTGCTGAAAGATGCATGAGTGGGTGAGGAAGAGGAGTCATGTACACACCTGCCAGTAGGAGGCAGGCTTTAGCCACATCCTCTGCTGCTGACGCCCAGACTTACAGTGAGGAGACAAAGTGAGGAGCAGAGCAGGGCAGAGGACACGAGTCTGGTCCTGGTCCTATTATCCTGCTGTCCTCAGTGAGTCTTTAAGATTAGATGGACAGTCACACTCCTCACTATCTGAGACTCAGACTGTGGACAAACCAGTCTCATTTATAAAGATTACTGTGTGCTTCTTGGTATTGTTGTTGTCATTACTACTATTATTATTATATTATTACCATTTCAGTCCTGTTTACCTGCTCTCTTTCTCTGCTTTTAGATCATGTCAATAGACTAATCCCCTGAAATATTAATTAACTTCTGGTATTATTTCCATTGGAGATGTACATGGCTCCCAGACAAAAAATCCTGATATCACCCTGAAAAATGTTTTTCACAGAACTGGGTACAAATCTG
>OOFC01033493.1:0-32753 GCA_900323345.1 Pseudochromis fuscus | reverse complement strand
TTTGCAACAACTAAAATAAAAAGCATATTCTTAGTGTAAAAATAGCTTTTACTCTGCTGTGGAGTGTGTGTGTGTGTGTGTGTGTGTGTGTGTGTGTGTGTGTGTGTGTAGTGCAGTCGTTGCCAGACTTCTTGTTGTTGTTGTTGCAACCTCAGTTCCTCCTGTGGGATCCCGTCCATCCCTCCTGGACTTCTTCCCAGATGAGGTGTAAAACACACACACACACACACACACACACACACACACACACACACACACACACACACACACTCCACAGCAGATGTTTGTTAAAGGTCGCCTGCCTCCGAGCGGCCGAGCGATGACGAACATCAGCAGCAGCCTTCCTCCTCTTCCTCCTCCTCCTCACTGCCTGAACCTCTTCGCTCGGCCTCGAGTGCAGCGCGTTAAAGATAATCAGATTAAAGTGAATCGAATCTGCAGCTCGTCTCCACATGAGCGGCGGCCCGGGCTCAGTGATGGCGAGGAATGATAATGAGCTGAGAGCTGAGAGACTAAATTCAACCAGAGGAACTCAACACGTGGAACCACAGAACAATAGTTATGTTCAAGCTTCAATCAAAGTTGATGAAGCAGAGGAATAAAAAATATATATGTTTTTGTCTTAAACCTTAAAAACCTAAAAGGAAAGCTTAAAAACCTGTAATTTTAATGGGTGTTTTAGGGTGTACTACAGTATACCCCAAAAATGTTGGGTTGTTTTAACTCAGAACTGGGTGAATATGGGACGAAATTAATTTATAATTTAGAAAGATTTGCTTTTTTTTTTTTTTTTTTGAGCATTGGATAAAATTAATAAAATCTAAGGTAACAACAATTGAAATAACAGATAAAGTCCACAAAATGTTGCATTAAAAACTACAAAATGTTCGGCCAAAAATCATGAAACATTTGGTAAAACCCACATAACTTTTGGTAAAAGCCATAAAAGGTTTGATAAAAACCAAAAAAAATTTGGTAAAATCCACAAAAAAGATCTTTACAATGGATCACTTCAGTGAGCATGCTCAGAGGCTTCAGCTGTCAGACTGGTGTTGCTGGTGTTTCCAGGAGGGTCTCTCACCTTTACTGCAGCTGTTGACGTAGTATTTCAGTCCTTCAGGTGAAGTGTAGCTCCTCCATCCCGGAGGAAGAGGACGACCATCATCCTCCTCTCTGGGGTCAGCAGAGGTCAAGACCGTTGGATTCTGTTCAAAACAAACGCCCAGGTTATTACTACACAACCTCTACATGCACTGTATACCAAACTGAAAATTATTTGCAATTTTTTTTTGCAGCTGGGTATTAAAAAAATGGTCTAAACTAATAAAAAAAAAATTTTTTTTCCAAATTGAAACACATAAATTCCTGGCTTTTTCATATGTAATGTAAAAGATTTGTGCATGGAAACCAATTAAACAGAGAAAAAAACAGCACTTTTATTGTGAAAACTTGCAAATTCAAGCTTTAAAATACAGAAAAATAACAAGTTAGCGGTCAAATTCATCCCAGACCACTTCCATGTTTTTTGAGTCATCGGATCTCAATGCGTCTTGGTGGTTGTTTAAACTTGTATTTAGTACTGTCCACATGTGATGCAATCACCCGACACACACATCTTAAAACTGAGCGTGAACACACCCACGTCTCCAGCTGCTTCATGGCACAATGCTTCTAATGGGTTTCTGCAAAGTGTTGCTGGATTATTGGAGGGAGGATTAAATGGGAACATTCTGCTTTCATCAATAACAGCTTCTTGTGGTTGATTCATTCAGAACGCAGCAGAAAGTAGTTCCCACCGTTTGGTGCAAAGTGGCCATTAAACCTGAACGCTGTGAAAATGGATTGCTGAGATCATCCTGAGTAAGGCAAAAACACTATAAGCTGCTGCTGCTTCATTAAAGTTTCTATGTGGAGCGACAACATTTCCAGCAGCTCGCTGTAAATAATGTAAACATCGTCCTCATGATGGCGTCTGTGACGGGGTTATCATCAAATTCACATTTTGCTCTTCAGCACTCCTTCAAAATAATGGTGTTATTCACACGGTGAAATATGATGCACTGAGTGGATAAATAATGATAAATTCTCCCTGCAGCTTATCAGCGGCCTCCAGGAGCCGCCGCTGCTGTGGAGCCTGATCCGAAACGACTGGCATTGCTTTACAGGGGAGGGAGTTGGTTTTAATCTGCGGGGGTCGCCAGCTGCATGTTCATGTTCAAGATGCAGCCACGAATTGAGATGTGGATCTGAACTTCAGGACGTTGCACTCCAATCAAACATCTGAAGGAAAGGGGGGGGGCAGCGGTGGCAGTGAGGGGGAGCAGGCGGGTGCCATCGCACAGATATATAAATGAGAGAGATTATGAACCAGAGTGATAAAGGAGTCGTATCATGTTCCTGTGGTGGCAAGGGGGACGGGGCAGAGTGGGCGGATCAAGTCGATTGATGTGGAACATTAAAGGGACTCGTTTTCATCCCCACTCCTTCAGCCTCAGTTGTGGAGCTCTGTGGATTTATTACGACACAGAGTCGAGCTTTAGGCCTCATTTGGTTGCTATGATACAGAATATTCCCTGAAGTAATGTGTTGACAGGTAGTTTGTGTTATCAGCAGGTATTGAATGTTAAAAACATTGTGATCTGGTACAAACATGGTGGGCGTTAACGTCCACCTCAGTCAGTCATAGCATTCTTTGTCCCGCCCCCTCCCCTACTGTGATTGGGTAGCTTGGTAAGAAGTAACAGTGATTAATCATAGACTGTTTATAGATACGGGCAAACCAAACAGGGCTCTTATGGTCCATATGAAAATCACTTCATCATTAAGGAAACATTAGGCTGAGAGAAGGGTAAGATTTAGGGGCAGGGTTAGTTTGATTGATACCTCTGATCTCCAATGATTTACAGGTGGTTTGAAGGCTCATTCACCGATGAACTCCAGTCTCATACACATTGGACAGTGTCCCCTAGTTCAAGGTTCAGACCCGCCTCCTCACATCTCCCTTCATATCCAAATATGGTCGCTTCTGGCTCTAACAAACCAACATGGCCACATTCAAATACCAAACTCCTGGCTCCAAAATGTGAGTCCACAAACCAACGAAAGCAGCCAAATAACAAAGAATCAGTCACAGTGAAGTTGACTCGTATTGAACCGATTTTTCATTAATTGTAACGCTGCAGATTACAGGGAACCTTCAGGGTGGAAATGTCATACCACTTCACTTGACACATTATAAATCTCTAAAGCATGTTAATTAAATTTGTGAATGAGAAGGTTAACATTTGAATGCACCACGAGAAGCAGAATCAAAGAATTTCTGCATTGTGGGTGAATGAACCCAAGGTGTAGAGATAAACCCTTATCATGAGATTTATATCTTCCTTTTCTCAGTGATTTCACACGTCCTCCGGCTGAAGAAGAAGAAAAAGAAGAAGTGCAGCCCAATGATATCTGGGCTTTGATGGGGGGGGAGAAGCAGCATGCACAGATCTGTGAGATATCACTGCCAAATCCCACAATCCTCTGAGGTGCAGCTCTCATTGTAACCCTTAAAGCAGGATCTCCACTCCCCTCGCGTTAGCTTGCTTTTCTCTGAAAGAAGAAACTAACAAGACAGGTTGTGTCAGACCTCTCGCCGCCTTCTCCGGCTTAGACTGCTTGATGAGGACTGACGGGGAAATAAAAAAAGAAAGGTGTTCAGATCCTTTACTACCTGGATAAACCAGACTAAAGAAGATTCAAACAGACAGAAAACTGTCTTTTAGTCACATAGCTGGTTGTATTGATTTCATACTGAACGATGTTAGCCAAAAAAATTATTTAATAAATTTGCATCTTGCCCAGAGCAGCTTCAGCCAATAGCATCATTCCATCCACCTCTCAATCAAATCTGGTGTTAATGGAATAATTAAGATTAGCGCCAGAAAATCACAAATTCTTGCTCCGACTTCACAGCAGCTACCAAACAATGTCAACTGCTAATGTAAACTGTTAGCTAACAACAACAATTAGCCAACAATGTCAACTGCTAATGTAAACTGTTAGCTAACAACAGCAATTAGTAAACAACGTCAACTGCTAATGTAAACTGTTAGCTAACAACAACAATTAGCCAACAATGTCAACTGTTAGCCAACAACAACAATTAGCCAACAATGTCAACTGTTAGCCAACAACAACAATTAGCCAACAATGTCAACTGTTAGCCAACAACAACAATTAGCCAACAATGTCAACTGCTAATGTAAATGATGCGAGAGATGACTAAGATGATACACTGCTGCACACTTGGCTACCTATGGTGTTTAGTGTGTTTCAATGGTTCAATCAATTTGCCCAAAACAAGTTAGATCCTTTGGAAAAGATGTTTCAGGTGGATTTCAGCATTTACTGGAGGAGGCAGTAAACTGGAAAGCTTCCTCCAGAAAAATGTGACGATAAATAAGTTGAAATTAGGACATCTCCACCCAAAGAAAAGTTTTAATAATCATAAATCTATTTGAGGCTCCTAATCTGAATTCAGTGTTTATGCAATCTTAAATTATCAAAAAGGAAAAGTGCCAGTGTGTAATTTCAGACGACTGAAGCTAAAAGCACATTTTTTTCCACATGGTTTGTTTCTGCGCCCTGAGGCAGCTGCAGAGTTTTAAACAGCAGCAATTATAAAAAACACAAGAGGAAGCCTCAGAGAGGAATGTACAATCACTCCACACAGGAGGCTGATTTAGAGAAGAAGAACAAGAAGAGGAGGGAGAGGGAGAAAGCAATGAGCCCTTTATTCTCTCTGAGGCTAAACAAGAGAGTATGGCGATGCATTCGTCAGCCTGATGGCAGGTCGACTTCTGTTGAACTGCAGGAGATAATTTAGCCTCTTAAAACTAAAATACAGCTGCAGTTGTGAGAGAAGAAAAAGAAAAAGTAGGGCTTGATGAGTAAAGGTGCCAAATTGTTGACATTTTAAAAGAGACTACAGCCATGCTAGCAGCTCTGTGATGCTGTAATTAGCCACAGCATGGCTAAATGCTAATGTCAACATGCTGACAAATGGTGCCTTCAGATCATATACTGTGGAAAGAAAGTGACAAAGCTAAGGAGTTGTTATTTGTGCATCATCATATTGATTGTTTGGAGCCAGAAGTGACCATATTTGGGCAGTATTCTCAGGTTCAAGGGTCAGACCCACCTTCTTACTCCTCCCTATATGTCCAAATATAGTCACTTCTGGCTCCAAACAACCAACATGGCAACATTCAAATACCAAACTCCTGGCTTCAAAATGTGAGTCCACAAACCAACGCCTGGTGCCATGTTAGCTTCGTCCATTCTATAAACAGTCTATGACTTTAGCTAACCTTAGCTTTGGTTATGTCAATGGCTAGCATTCACTTTGTGACTTAAGCTGTGTGGCTACTTGTGCAGTGGTTATTTACTGTAAATAAAATACTACATACAGAAAATATTAGGTTAAAAAGGAGAACCATTAACCTCTGCTGTACATCTACATCTCTGCTGCAATTACTGTTTACTGGTGAGGATGCAAATATGCACAATAAATAAAAAAAAAAAGACTCACATCCAGGATATTCTATTATATTTTCAAGTCTTATTTCTTCATCTAACGGACAATGTAATTAAAATAAAGCTCCTACCATGATGCTATGATGAGAAGAAGTCAGTCAAGCAGCCACTGGAAACATGAATGAAGAGACAGGAAGGAATATGAGATCTCATTACTGTCGACCACCATGCAGAGCCTGCAGGGTCACAGCTCACAACACAGACAGACACTGAATATCTTTCAAATGAGAGGCTTTTTTCCAACTTGTACCAAATAAAAGAGCCGGCATGAGAGACGTGCTTTTACTTTGAGACACTTTCTATGAGTCTTTGTTGGGCAGAGAAAGTCTGGCATTTGTCTGGAAAGACAAAAGTGGACAGTGTGAGATGGAGCTGCGACACAACAAGGACTTTTCTGTCTCAGCAGCTTGTTCTCGTCCGTTAAATCAAATCCACTCTGCATATATTAAAGTGTCAGTCTCCTGAGACTCGCGCAGATGGAGTCTGTCCATGTCAGGAGAATGAAGAAGATTCAAGAGTTTTTTTTGAAATTTTTAGTGTAACAAAGAGAACTGGCTAAAAATAAAAATACCTTTACAAAGTGCAAAAGTAAAAAGACTGAAATCTCTGAGCACCACACTGACATGGAGAGCAGTATGTATTTTATGTTTTCAAAAATTAATAAATTATTCAAAACATCATTTCCATGTTTGTCTCATGTTTGTTGTCTCCTCCTCGTTCTGTCACTGCAGTACAAAGCAGCCGGGTCGGAAATAAACGTGACAAAAAAGCTATTTTTATCACATTGTCCATTTTTTTTAATATCTGATCAAACGCACTCAGATGTTTCACAAAGAAACAAAGAGATCTAATATTAATGTCTTTTGACGTCTCCGAGACACAAACGAACTGTTTCAGGATGAAGACGAGTGGAGGGAAACAACCTGCAAAACACACACTGAAGAACAGTCGGTTTCACCTGCTCTGGTTACAGACTGAAATTAATGTGTTTTACTTTCTGTGCTCTGTCAGGAGGAAGATGCACAGCACTGACTGATGAGGGTCAAAGGTCAACAGGATGTTTGGGTGAAACAAGCAGAATGGTGGATTGTGATGTTTGGCTGCAGAGTTTTGCGTTATTTTAAATAAATACTTTAAATCCAACAGACTTAGATAAGCATGGTGAGGATATTGTGTTGGAAATATATTATTATACAGTTGTGCTCATAAGTTTACATACCCTGGCAGAATTTGTTTTTATTTTTCAGAGAATGTCAATGATGAGAGAAAAAACTTTTTTCACTCATGGTTAGTGGTTGGATGAAGCCATTTATTGTCAAAAAACTGCATACTCTTTTTGAATCATAATGACAACAGAAACTACCCAAATGACCCTGATCAAAACGGCCAAAAAAATCGCAAATTCTGCCAGGGTATGTAAACTTATGAGAACAACTGTATCTTCCCCCAAATTCTTCACAAACTATTCATTTCTGTTCCTGCACAGTTCACTGGAAACCTGGCTGCTGAAGCTACAAACCTTACTTGCACCAGGGTTAGATCATAAAAGCTTAATGTCAATAACCTTCTCATAAATACCTTGGAGTTGTTAAATACTAGCAAAGCATTACAGAGCAAGTCATTTCTGAAAGATGGATGTTGTTTTATGACAGCTATTGGATTATCACAGTAGTTAACCTATGCAGGTGGTCCAGCGCTCCATCCACTGTTGCCATGAACTGCTTCTGCTTCCATCCTGCAGCCTTCACTGCCTGTTGTGCTGCATTTGCCTTCTCCCCCCCACCAAGCTATATGCAGCTGGGGTTATTAATGAGAAGTGTAGAGCAATACATCACCAAGCAGCCAAGACGAAGGTGCTGGTATATAATGGGTCACAGCAACACTACACTGTGCCCAGAATTAATGACGACAACAGCCTCAAACCCGGGGCACAGTAAAGTCATAATACACTGTTTGTCCCGTGAAAAATAAGGCACGGAGAAGCTGCCTCTGAGTAGATGTGGGTCCTACAGGACTAACACACTGTGCATCCTGGAGAAATGAAATCTCATTGGGAAGATTGGGGACTGTAATGTATTTACATTACAGTAGATGGCAGTTTTATAGCTCTCAGCCAAAAGAAATATAGATATCATTAAGTGGCCCCATAGCCCTGATTAGGTGAGTTCAGACAGTGTAAAAAGAGATGCAGAAATGGCTGGGGAAACCAGCAAGGTGTGGTGGAAACACCTCTAACTGTGGAAAAAAAACCCCCACGTTATTTAGCTCTGCAGAAACATTCAACACAGCTTATGAAGTATTTATATCTGTAATAGTGGCTGCAGTTTAACACATGATCTGTGCATGTGTTGAGATGAATGGAGCAACATCAACATAATATTTTCTGCTCTGTCTTTAGCCACAGTGACAATGAATCATCTGTGGCATCCTATCATTTTACACTTTGACAAGAGAGAAAATCACTTAGAGAATAAGATACAGAAACAAAGAATGATATCACAAGCGCTGCTGTGGCTGCGGCTGATTTTGATAGATGTTCTCAGTTATTTACAGCTGCAGTTTTGAAAATTGCGTCTGTATAAAATACCCAGTCTGAGTACATTAACCTTGTGTACTTTGACACGATGAATCATTGTGCAAAATTTGCATGGGCAGAGGTATACAGACTGTATTGTTTATAACTAACTTTAACTATAACTACACATCACTGTGCAAAGGTTTAAGGCACACACAGAAACAAAAACTAATGGCCACGCTTTATCTTTTAGACAGTTACAGATCTGTTAAGCTGCACACTGTTTTTTGTAAAGGAGGCAGATTATTCCAAGTATCTTTAAGAATCGGTTCTTCAGTAGATTTAGTCTGAATGTCCTCTGTCATGTAATCCCACACTGACTCCAGGATGATGAGATTGGTTGTTCTTGTTCTTCCTGTTCTGCATGTTTGCAGTTACTGTCATGCTGCTTGTTAATCACTGCAGCAGATTTCACCAGGAAAACTAAAGACGTACAGTTCTGCAGATGAGGTGATAATCCTGTTTCTGCGGGTGACACAAAGGATGTCAGTCAACTATAACGACGAGCCTTGTAGGAATGGAATAAATAGGAAATGTTTTCTAACAGCGTAAGAAGAGCAATGTGTCATACACCAAAGACAGGTCGAGGACTTGACCTCCACACTGCAGGTAACGTAATTAAAGCTGCATCAAGCTCAAAAGCAACATTTTCCTGCATCAAACACAGAACCCCACGTTGGGGTCCAGGTGCTGGGAAACGCTGAGAGTCATGAAAGTCACGGCAGGAATCAATAAGAGGTCCTGCTCTCTGCCAAAAATTTCATTCACTAATGGCTGACCCATGCGACATTTCAACTTGCTTTTATTTTTAACTCCACTCAAAGACATCCTTTCCTCAACAGGACTCCCTCTCACTTTGTGTAACGTATGTGGATGTCCAGAGAACACCTGCTTCATCCCACCGCTGCATGAAACATGTTCACTTGAAAGGTATTTTGATCTGCTACAAAAGCAGAAAGGACCCATGAGGAAAAGCAAAAGGGTTTCAGATATTTGTAATTAAGGAGCTCATTGGAAACGGCAAAAAGATATTTGAAGCCAGAGCAAAGTCAAAAGACAAAGATTTTCTGATCCTGTGTCTGTGGTGCATGACTCGGCAGCGTTGTTTGTATGGGTGCTGTCATCCGTTTCCACAAAGCAGTGAAGCAGAGGACAACAACAAAGACAAAAAGTCCACTGGACAGACTGTTCAGACAGGCAGTCTAACACATGAATAGGCAGAAGTTGAAGGTGTCGTTTTTCATAGAAAATACTTTTGCATCAAAGCTTTACTTAAATACTAAAACTTGTTTATGGTCCTAACTGAGGGCAATTAAACCCTTGTTTTTGTAAGGAAGAGTCACTGTCTTTATATCTGGAATAGAGAGGAGGATCATAACAGGAAATTAATTACATGTTTTCAAATACGTGCACATATCTGGATTGACAATCACTTTTTCATTTTGTTATTGCAAAAAAACAAATTCTAATTACTGCTGAAAGGCTGAAGATAAAAGATGATAATTTATGGTAAGGTATGGAAATTGCTTACTTTAACATATGGTTGGGTCTGAGGCAAGCTGACACATTGTTGTGGCTCACAATGTTTATCACTGCCACAGTACGGACACAAACCTTCCACAGTATTATGCAGATATAAAATATGCCAGATAAATATGGATGATAGTATCAAAGGGAGAAGATGTAAACAGATGAATGTGGGTTGATAACAGAGTACAGAAACTGATTTACATGTGGCTGAACACAGGATTCCTGCATAAATAACTGTATTGATTCACTATATATAGAGAGAATACATGATACTTGAGGTCACCAGTGGGCAGAGGTTGTTATTTCTAATGTCAGATTTGCTGAATTGTAGCTGCCAGAAAGTGGCTCATTTTTTACTTCTATTTTTACTGATGTAACATCACAGTATAAGAAAAAAAGAAACGATTTTAAAGGGAACCTCGTATGTGCTTTACATTTTTGAACATTTGATGAACAAGACATCAAACAAGACATCTCCCCAGACAAGACATCTACAGCAAAGAACGTGGAGTTGTTGGACGATTTAAACGAACCTGCAGATTCATTTTATTAACAATTATTAATTGACATTAACTAATACAGTTCTGTTATTCCAACACCTTTGTTCACTTGACATGTTGTCATTTTTACATCATGTAGTAGATCAAAGCTGACCTTTAGTGTGAGTAAATGTTCATATTGTCACTCAAAACATAAGCACAAGGTACGTTTTACCACAGAAAACCACAGTGACAGTATAAATACAAACTGTCTAAAGTCTATGGTTATGTATTAGATATCTCCAGAGCTACCATTGCAACTTTGAGCTGTATTCACATTACAAAAATACACAGTCTGTAATATAGAGAAGTTGTTTGTATAAAGTTGGATTATATTTTTAGGAGTCTTTGTAAATATAAATACGTCTTCACTCCCACTAGAAAAACTGGTTTAATAACTGTGTAATCATTTCATTACAATATACTGGATTATATCAGTTACTGAAATAACACAGTCATGTTAGATAAAATCTATTTTTTGTGATGATGATGATGATGATGATGATGATGTATGTTTATAGTTGAAAAATGGATGAAGCTAAGATGACATGACCCGTTGGTTTGTGAACTCACATTTTGAAACCAGGGGTTTGGTCTTTGAACGTTGCCATGTTGGTTGCCAGGACTGAGGAGGCGGGTCTGACCCTTGAACCCAAGGGCTACCTATGAGAATGGAGTTCAGGTTTGGTCTCACTGGATACCAGACATGTCAATCAAACTAACCACGCCCCTTAAACTTCTACTTTTGAAGCCAAATATCTTTCTCATGACGACATTTTTTTTCAGATGGACCACCAGATCACTTACAAGAGGAGTTGATTATAACTACTGACATCAGAAAGTCTCATGGGAAAAATGTATTGACTGATTATTTCATGATTGAAAATAATTTCTGAATTGAAGTCAGATGGAGCCAGATGTTTTTTGGATTCAGCATCTAGTGGCTAATGGCAGTATTGCACTTTTTGCCCTTCTACAGTTGCTTCACTTTTGAAACCCTGTTGCTATGCTATACTAGCATACATATATGTATCTGCAATAAGCTAATACGGCAGATCATATCAGCCAGTTGATTAATGAATTAATCATGACTCCACAGGGGTTTCCAGGCGCCACAGAATAAACATAAAGTAACCACATTGTATTGATCACCGTCTATGAATTATCGTTACGGTAAAATGCCAAAAACACAACGTAGCACAACAAGTGAGTAGGAGACAATCAGCCGTACCTGTCTGACACATCGTAGAAAAAGTTATTACTGCCAGATTCAGATCAATATGTGACCTGAGGCAGGAGCAGAAATAACTACCCAAACAAGCTGTGTGTGCAAACATTTCCTTAGCCCAGTGGAGAAGAAACACGAGGACGACGACAAGCACTGGAGGCTAAATGCAGGAATCGATCGGTACCATGGCAGCTGTGATGATCTCAGCTCTATGGATCAAAAAGACATTCTTGAACAGCTCCACCACTACTTCCACAAAAAACAAGCATCTCACTGACACAAGCGATGAGAGCCACTCACACTCATCGTGCACTGAGCCACTATAACACACCATGTGGAAATCAATTTTCACACTGATACATAATTAGCAGATTCTACCAGGATGCTGTTTGAAGTTATGAATTACCTTTGGTTGTTATTTATTAAATATGTGTGATCCATGCACTGACTCTGTGCACACTTCAACACTGAGTTCGATTTTCCATTTAATTAAATGCAAGGAGCTATCTAATGTTTGAAGAAAAGCGTCCATATCTGGTTACTGTGTGTCTCCTCAGTTCGATCTGCCAGTAATGCAGCTCATAAATGTGTTGCTGATTAGCAGCAGACTCTCATTTTACAGATTTCAGATGCAGCCTCTCAACAGCACATGTATTTACCATAAGTCAGTAACACCCAGAAATATCTGTTCTAAGTTGAGCCAACATGAAATTTTTACTGGGATGTGCAGCTTATGTGGTTTCACAATGTATCAGTACAACACGCAACACATTAGACCAATACAAGCTCTGGAAAATATTCAGCAGTCATTACAAGGACATGTATGAGACTTTAAAAATCCTAGTAATCCATGTGTTTATGTGTGATGTTTTGCTTTTTTAAATATGGCTACATCTTAGATTTAAGTAGTTTGAATTGATTAATTACCACTGGATCTGAAGTTTTAAAAATATCACTTGCCCTCATTTAAACTACAAAAATAATGCCTTCACACTTTTGCTGCTCGCATTTAGGTCTGTGTCACATGTGAGGAGGAAATATTGTAAATTGGGCCACCATTGTCTGCAGTATGAACAGAGTTGGTGCTGCGCAGAGATGCACAGAACCAAAGTTAAGTTTGAGATAGAGTTTGCCGTTAGGGTAGTCCTCATATTTCAAATTATAATGCAGCACAGTACCAGAAATGTCAAAAGTTGCACCGTCAGACTTGTAGCTCTTCCATGTGCAGGAGCGCCTCGCTCTGCATACCAGTAGCCCTGCAGTGCCGGCTGTCACTACTCCAACTACAACCCTAAGAGCTTTTGGCAGCGTAGCATAACATAAAGGATTTAAATATGAGATGAGTTTTTCGAGTCAGCTTGAAATCAGACCCTTGTACAACCTCGTTACTTTGAGCAACACTGTTTTAAAGTTGCGCCGCCAATTTCAAATGTGAATGAGGCAGCATAGTCGCTCGTCAATGTGTTATGTGACAGCTCTGGAACGAGAGCTCCGACGAGACGAGACAAGACGGCTGAGACCAGATGAGCAGACACCCTAACAACCTATATTAGAGCTTAAGTGGATCCACAAGTGCAAAGTGGACCTAAAACAGTTTTGGAAAACAGCTGGTTGGTGTGCATCCAGACTGAAGTGACTATGAAGTATCTATTCAGTAATCTGAAAGGCAGCGGAGCATCTGCACGGGGGCATAGCAGACTCCTCCAGGAGCACAGGCAGAATGCTAATGCTGTGAGGCTCACCTACGTCCTCTCTCCTCTCTGAAACATACAAGGGCAATGCTGCATTAATCATGGATTCACATCCCACCTCCTTCACTCTCACCTCCCTCCAAACACACACAACCACTTCTCATGCCTTACTGTTTCCCCCACTCTCTCTCACACACCCACACACACACACTCCCATCAGGTGCAGCATCATTAAAGAAACCTGTTTGACACAGACTGTAAAATTTAAATGTCACTTAACCTGGAAAGCATGAGATTTCTGAATCAGTGTAATTAGATTGTCGGCTGCTGATAAATGAACTAATGACAAGAAAACCACACGAGAAAAATACTGTATAATACACATAATCTCACATAACTCTTAAACAACACCCACTCTAAATATGCACAAGTACATACACCCACACACACACACACACACATGCACACACACAAACACAATCCAATACAGTGCTCTCCCATTTTCTGCTCCACCGCTCTGAGCAAAATGAGTGGGAAAGAGATACAGAAGCATACAGTTGTATCCGTGAATTTCATTTCAAAAACCACTTCAAGAGAAACAAAATTATCAAATGCACATAATGGTCAAAAACCTGTGGAGATAATAGGAGGTTTTTCAGACATTCAAAGTCTTTCCTTTTAGACAGGCACCGTTGATTTTGTATATTTGTATCTCACGATGTAACAAAAAGGTGCCAGCAGCCAAAAGGACAGACCGGCGTGAAAAGGAGAAATTACACTGTGATATCTCATTTTTATTCATAATTAATAGATGTTACAGAGGGAGACAAATAACTCTGTGCCAGACAATTTGGGCAATTAGCTGTGTTAACCCTGAAGTGACACTGTGAGTAACATGAAAGCAAAAACTCACAGCAGTTTGTAATTAAACCTGAATAATACTTTGTTCTGTCCCTTGAAATCTGTACAGAATAATTAAGCAATGGAGAGCAATGTGCGGGTTAATGTTCCCAATGAATTATTATCCTAAGAACTGGAATCAGGGCAGATTAAAGTGAATTTTAAAAGATAGGTGTAAAAATAAAGCAGATCAAGTGCTCCTTTCTCCATCTACTTTTATTAACCTCACCCTGCTGTTGTTGGAGTGGTGCTCTCTCTCTCTCTCTCTCTCTTAGTGCAAGGATTTTGCTGCAAAGTGTTTAGCATTTTTATAACTTAGAGTGTAACTGTGAAAAGTTTTTTGGGCATAGCAATGTGACCACCTCTGAATCGAACAACTTTCCCTCTTTCAAAATAGCAAAGAGAACAAAATCTTTTTATTACCATCACTTTCAGGAGCTATAACAACAAACAGCATGGATCCTGTGAGAGCTTGATAACAAAACAGAAGAAGCTCCGCTGTGTGATCAACATGTCTCCATCCTCCAATAACTGGGTGATCCACACGTTACAGCAACTCCTGGATAAACTTTCAATCATGTCACATCATCAATTGTAAACCAGGAGCCAAAGAACTTGAGCAGAACATTATTATAAATTATATTTTGTTGCTCATTCAAATAAAAATTACCTCATTCATTACTTCCACTCACAAAATCAGCCAGTTGCACAGCAAAGTAACCCTCGGTGTTTCTCCATCCCATGTTCATATCTGTGACCTTTGGAAATACATGATTGGAAAGGTACCATATTTGATCAGGTATTACGTACACATGCATTTTCTATGTAACACAGATTTGCAATATTTTATGAAAAATAATTTAAAAATCCACAGTAACGCAGTATATAACGTTTCAGTCAAAGGTATAATCACAGTGCTCTAGTACAATGTGAGATATAAACGCTGTGACTTGTGGCTGCATTCAGACACACTGATTGATCAAGAGCAAAGTTTACACCCTGAGAACAAAGACAGACTGAAACATGATGGTGGTCCTGATAGTGGGACCTCACAACTCTGAAAATGTAAGAGCAAATTTCTTGAATAGACTCTATCTTGATAAATCAGTCACACATTGTAAATTTGAATAACTGAATTCTCACCTAAAAAAATCCTAAAATTGCATATAGTGACACAACAACATTAACAGTGACACAACAACATCAGCATGTAAAACACAGACTGTATACTGAGTGGACCATGTTAATGTGATGTCACCCATTGGTTTGTGGACTCATAAAGCACTGTGGACATATTGAAACCAGGAGTTTGGCATTTGACTGCTGCCATATTGGTTGTTTGGAGGCAGAAGTGACCATATTTGGATATGAAGGGAGGAGCAAGGAGTCGGGTTTGACCCTTGAACCTGATGACGCCCAATGTGTGTGAGACTCGAGTTCATGTCTGGAGATCACACCTGCCGATCAAACTAACCACGCCCATAATATATTCCTCTTTTTGAAACGTGATATCATGAATTTCTTTCCAGATGCACAAGATCTCTAAGACGAAGAGTTGACTTTACCTCATGACATCAGAATGACTTTGAATTGAAGTCAATGGAAGCCAGAGTTTTTTGGAGTCAGCATCTAGTGGTCATTGGGAGTATTGTACTTTTTAAAAAAAAAAATCTGCATTGGACTCATTTTTGAGACCTGGCTGCTTTGTTCATTTCTATATACAATCAACAGCAAGAACACGTTCGACTGCACTTAGCACTATGAATTGGACCAGTACTTAAGCTGTCAGTGATGAAGTATCACAAGAACACAAGTACACACAGGATTGCAAATAAAAAACGCCCTGCTTCTGAGCCTGTGCACCTCTGAAAGGTCAAAGGTCAGAGTTAGGTGCGCAGCTGCAATCCTGTTGCTGGGAGCAATACTTTCTGTCATAAAGGGCTTATACCAGCCCTTGGTTGAAGAATGGACTCCCCCATTGCGTTGCCTCTCTGCTGTGCAACATATTAACGAATATGTGATCACATTTTAGCACAGTAAGCAATATTTGCACCAGATAGGGTATTATTAAAGCGATACATCAGCTCATACCTGGTAGCGACAAGCTACACACACACACGCACACAGGCACACACACGTACAAAACAGGCACATGTCAGATGAGCAGCTTGATCAATATCCCTTTATTGCTTTACCAGGACGAGAGTGAGAGCCCATGTTTAGGCGTTAATGCACTCCTGCTCCAATCAATACAGAGAGATGCTCATCTGAATAAGATGTGAAATATGATGCTTTAATTTTAGGTTTCTTGCAGCAATGTGACTTGAGTGAATACAGTGAGTATTACCACAAAATGCTAATTTCGACTAGTGAATAATTAGGCTGCAAAGCTGTAACAATCAGAGAGTTAAAATAAATAAACACAGTCAATTATATTGGTTATGTTGCTGCTGTCCTTCAGTCTGGTCAGAAAAAGAAAGGCTTTTAAAAAGGCACGTAGAGATGGACTTGGAGATGACAAGAGTGCTCCAAAAAAAGAGCACTGCAAGGGAATGATAATGGAAAGTGGAAAATGGACCTTAGGAGAGGGATATTGGAAAGAAGATTGAAGCTGGGTAAGAGGCTGGGCACAATGCAGGGTGTGGAGAAATATGTGGTGTGGAGGAATGAGAAGATTTAATAAAAATGAGAATGTATAGTATAGTGCAATAGCACAAGGACATTTTTAGAATGGAGGTCTGCGACTGCAAACGTACCCATCAACCCCCAAATTCAACCTGATACCACCAATTAAAGTCTCCTTTTTCTCATTTAAAAAAGTGACACTGTATTGGAGTTTCAAGTTATAATAATAATAAACAGTATAATGCATCATTTCTACACTATGCACTCTCAAACTTTTGTATTGTTAGTAAATACTGCATGGCGAGCTGGAAAGGAAACGTGTTTACAAAGTCATGAATACTGCATTATGCCACTTAGAATCCAAACATTGCATAAAGTAGGTTTGTATTTGATGCGATGATGAATTTTTGATGCTCATTGCAGACAAATGGAGTCAAATAGATGTCAGAGCTGAACAGCATGATGGCACAGTGGGCTGGATGAAGAGCAGTGCGCTGAAAACCAGAGAGAGGGAGAAAAGGTTGAGACTGTTAAACCGAGGACGCTGCTTCCTGCTGCTCACTGTGAGATGACAAGAAGAAGAGGAAGTGGAGATCTGTGTCTTACCCGTTTAACCTCCACAAACAGGTAAACTACCTGTGGAGACTCAATTAGAAAGCCATTAGCCACCGACAGACCCAGCGCTAATTGCTGCCACAGGGGGATGTAAAACTGACAGCATTCAATGTACAAGGACAAGACCAGAGCATGAAATCCATCAACCAGCATACTCCAAGGACAGGTCGCTGCATTACATTTTACTGAGCTGGCATGTTTGACTTCTTCATGGTAGACAGATGAGCACAGAGGCTTACTATTATTTTCACAATCACCTATCAAGCAGTGATTAAAAAAAACAGTCAACAGCAATGAATGATTTTATTTTGTAGTTTGCAGCAGGTATGTAAGCTCACCTTGCAGATTATTGTCATTATTATTTGATTTTGCAAGAGTCAAGTGTTTAGCTCCAGCTGACTCAAGTGACAGCTGATGCAGAGACTTTGCTCCCTTGTTTTGTGGCTCCACAACCTTTTTCTATTTGTAGGAGTTTCACCAGAATCAAAGTGAATCCCACGGGAATTCAAACCTTGTGGTTGCTAAAATGAATAAAAATCAAAACAATAAAACTGAGTTCACAAATGTTTTTTTTTTTTTTCCTGATCTCAGGTATCGGCTGATACTGAGTACCAATGTGATTCAACTATTGTTTTTTTTTTGGAGGGGGGGGGCTCAGATTTAAATGTCTGTATTTTATCCTAAGGACCACATGGCCAGAGGTTGCTGTGACATCATGAAATAGATGAAACCAATACAATAAAATAAATAAATGATTGTTTTTGCTCATGTCTTGGCCAATATCTGGCTTGCCTCAGGTCAGTGTCTGCACTGATGATATGATGATGATTATGGTCTGTGCATCCCTACAGCTAGATTACAAATACTCAGCAAAATGATGTTAGTTTCAGATTCAGTCAGATAAAGCTTTAGTCTCAATTTTAACACACACCTCTTTGTACCTACTTCTTGTAACTTTATAGGGACATTCATAAGAACCTAAATGGTATCAATTTCCTCGAGCCTTTAAATCACACTGACAAGGTTGGTGGATTGTTTTTGAAAAGCCAAATGCAGCCATTGTATGTCCTAATAATAACAAAAAAAACCTCAGATTGTCAAGAGGCTGAATGGACTGTGTTTTTTTTAATAGTCCATAAATGTGAGGTTATTAAATTAGGTGTGTAAACAAAGGTGATCTCCATATTGTAGTAAAATAATGTGGTTAATGGCTGCAGAGCGTTAATTGGAAATGATGTCCATTACCACATGTTACTGGTTTGCTGATCTCAGTTGCTGGTGGCGTAAGTTTAGATTTTACAGACCTATTCAAAACGTTGATAAGCCTCATTTTGTATCTTCATCACACATTATATAGAAGTGCAGGAGCATGTAAAGAGTGCAGCAGTGACTGTGACTCAGCTGTGATGCAAAACCTACTCTCTAACATGAGAACACAACATTTACAGCTCCTTGAAGACATTGCTGAAATCTGTAACTTTCGATTAACATGCAGTTGAGGTCGAGGAGGCTTCAGACTTCAAACAGCATGTTCCCCCCTCTCTGTATTCTGCATAGAGTTCCTAAAATTTTAACAGACGTCTTCTCTTCATGCTGAAGTTGTCAAGCCTCCAGCGGTTTAGACGGTGACGTCAGTAAAACGCAAGTAATCTCCTAAAACTGGGTCATATTCTAATCTTTCTCTGCAACTGGCAACAATTGGTGGATCTAGAGTAATTATTGTCTGGGCTTTTGATCCTAGTGGTCAATCTGTTTTAGTTAAATACATAATTTGTACAGCACAGTGTATTTATTCTCTATAAAAGAGGTTTTGTTTTATGTTGGCAGTGTTTGTTAGCACTAAAAAACCCTATTTTGAAACTTATACTCTTTCTAAAAAGTTATTAGCAATATAAACACTTTAAAAACAAATAGACTAAGCTCAAACAAGTCTTACAATTTATCTCAAAGGCAGCAGCTCGCTATTGCCAATTAACCTGAACTAAAATGCATTAAAAAAATACATGAAAACATTTTTGATCAACTAATATTATTCCTGTTAAAATGAGGTATAATAAGGACAGACACACAACACCATGTGTGAGTGGGCGGGCTGTCTGTAGAAGATCCAGTGGTATTCATATGCATTTTGTAATGTATTTACATACATGATCAGCGTTGGTGCTGATGCCTCTGGGACTGTTGATAATCAATATTTTTGTTCTTTTTGAAAACCATCTCTTCATTTCTATGCATACACATATTTCATGAGCATCCAGAGAAATAAAAAGAGAAAAGAGATAGAAAACCTACTCATGCTTTAGTCTGTTTCACTCAGCTGTGAGATGTGGAGGTACATTTCACGCTTCCTGTATCTACATCTGTGCACCTGTGTAAAGATGTTTTTAGGGCAGATTGTGCTTTTATGTTCTTAATAAGTATTGACAAAACATCCAAACTGCGATATATTACTAATTGAAACAGTGTAAACAAAGCAAAAGATGTTTCCTTTTCCACATTGAGATTCCTCAAAGTTGCCACTGTGTGTCTTACTATTGACAATATCCAAGTTAACATGAAGCATACAAGCCACAGATGCACCTCAATGTCAGCTGCTGGGCATCAGACCTTTGGGGTTGAATTGCAGAGGGAGACCAATAAGAGGAGGAAAATTGCTTCAATTTAGACCAGTGGAAATCTAGATTTTTGGTGTGATGAATGCAAATATGAGATTTATGCTGCCACCATGTCTTTGCGAGACACAGAGAAGGTGGATGGGTAGTGTCTGTATGTGAGGAGGAGCTGCGACCGTGTGGGGAGGCTTTGCTGCTGACAGTGTTGGCAAATTTATTCAGAATTCACAGCAACACTTAAACAGCCTGGATGCCACAACATCCTGTAGCGACACGCCGACCCATCTGGTTTGAGCTCGGTGGGACTGTCGTTAAGTTTTTCATCAGCCCGGACACAACTTCCTTTGCCTATGTAAGTGTTATTTGATGAAGAAGAAGAGAGTGATGTGTCAGATAACCATGCCCTGAGATGGTATGCGAGGAGTTGGACTGCAGAGAAATAGCAGTAGCGACAACAGGTGCTCAGTGTCTGTTACCCCTTTTCCACCGAACGGGTTTCAGTTCGGGGCCAGTTCCTGACTTACCCCGTTTGTTGTGTTTCCACTGCTGCGAGAACCGGCCCCAGCCACTAAAACTGGTGTTAAGTCTGGCCCCACTTCTTTGCTGGGCCAGAGCTCAGCATCGACTAAGCAGCAACTACAACAGGAGCTGGGGGAGCGATGGTGGAAACACATCTAGCAATAGTAGGAGAGTAAAGTAATGAAAATACGGTTTTGTCTCTGGATCTCAGTGTAGACTTGTAAAACCAGGAACAGCACTTGTATGCACACGATCAGCTCCTTCATTTAAACATTATTACAGCGAGGGTGCGCTTCGCCGTCATATGCGACCAGGAAGGACATGGTAATTTCCCAAAACTGAATAAATACCACACGTAGCAATGCAAAGGGCTTAGTTAACTCAATCATGTTGTAACTAGAAGATCCACTGAAAAAAAATTGTTTTCATTCGACTGATAGTAACAGGGTAACAGTAGTTTGTTAACAGCAGGTTGCTAGCGGCCGGTTGTTGTGAACCGGCTACCTATGCAGCGACGTACTGACCTTTTACGTGACGCGGCCCCAACTTGGCTCCTTTACCAGTGGAAAAGCAAACCGGCTCATAGGAGAAACGGGATCTGACCAACTAACCACCAGGACTAACACCAGCTCGGACCTAGCACCCGTTCTTGTTTGGTGGAAAAGGGGTATGTGTGACCTCCTTCAACATTGTTGGAAAAGCAAAAGACTCTAAAACTCAATGCAAATTTTTTCTTTGCACATCTTTTTTAAATACTTTTTATCAGCTGAAGTCACCTCCATTTAAAAGAATAAAAAAGTCCCATGTTCATGAGATTATGTTGTGTCTTACTAATGACAACTCAGCTTGAGAATCTATTGAGCCAATTCTGACTCTGGGTTTCTTGAGATTTTTATTCATGCATCCAAATTAGTTTTAATTACCAAGAACACTCACACAAGGCAGATTACAAGATTAGGTGTCAGCCCTTTCTCACTGTTATTCTTCTATCTCCCTCTCATCTACATTACATGAACTACCTTTGCATTTAGCTCCAGAGAGAGTCACTTTGATGGCATTAGACAACTATATTGGTCAAACATAACAGCTTTGTCCAGTGGTGAGCAACAGAAAGCAGCAGGTCGATATATTCTTGTTTTTCTGAGGGTAACATAATTTTGCTGCAGTGATTAAGCACCTTCCAAAAAACAGCCTCTGAGCCACTGATGCAAATTCAATATGTTGGCCTTAGACCCTTAACCATGGATGGCTCCTCTCCAGGAATAATAAATAAGACATTTTTTCTGCAGTATCTGTGATTTCCTTCCTACAATATAACTCGCTCCACAGTAATGTTGAATTCTGTTACAAGAATTAATACTACATTGTATCAGGTGTTAAGTAATTCAGTTTCCTGTCTGAAAGAGCGAATGGCACGTAATGGCTTTGACCTACAATCTTTAAATTCTGAAAGCAACAGACAGACCTTGGAAATATCAGGAAGACCTTTAATTAGATTAACTTTGGAGTGAAACAGCTATTTCAAAGTCTCAAAGTGGATTTCCAAAAAGAGCAGTGATCTCAAATTAGTGTTGAATTTAAAGCACGGGGCATTATGATTTTACTTCACATGTTGTGTTGGACACTTGGTGTGATCTGGTGTGCCTTAAGATTTTATGTTCAGTGCTCATTTAGACCACCTCTGGATTCTCTATCTCACTTCCTCTGTCCATCTGTTCCTCTCTCTATCTATCCATCTCTTTCTCTCCTTGCATTGTGCTTGCAAGATGGGTTGATACAGACATGCATTATTCATCTGTGTGTCCTTTCTGTCATTGCAGAGCTGAGCTCTGAGCAGAGGGGTGCAAAGCAGAACTACAATCAATCAACCCGGGTCTGCCACTCACCACAATGGGACAGGTTGATTGGATGTCACAGGATTTCCATGTTGTGGTCCATTCTGTACACAATGAGATTGTCTGGACCCTTTTGGCAACAGTTGAAGTTCATTGGTATTCTACTCCTTAGCCAGTGAAATACACACACCACCTGCTTCAGTAAAGCCTGACTGCTTTTCACAGTGATGGCATGGATTTAGTCAAAACACTGTCACTATGAGAGGCACTCTAGAAATCTCGAGGCGAGAGTATTTGTTATGTTGATATGGATACAAGACAATAATAGACAATGAGCTTCATGCAAGACTTCTTACTTTCTTTACTTCTGACTCTACGTCTCATGTCAGGTACACCAGACTCAACAAATCTAACACCAGCCGTTCATGAGCTTCTACATGTTAGTGAGGTTTGATCATCTTTATAACCCACACCCTCATGTAGGAGCCTGGTGGTTGTCTCCTCTGATGGTGTTTCCTCACCTGGTTCACCTGTACTCAGACTCATGTTCATTATTGTAGTGTGTGTATGTGTGTGTGTGTGTGTGTGTGTGTGTGTGTGTGTGTGTGTGAGGGTGTGAGAATCTGTGATCATGGTCTGTGTGCTGGGTGGGTGGCTGGGTGTGCTCAATGGATTGTTTTTGATATGTCAAGCACTTTGGGTTGCAGTGTTTGTATGAAAAGCTCTTTAGAAATAGAGTTTGCTTGATTAATTGATTGATTTATTGATTGCTAACTTTTTGAGACAACCTGTTGCTTTCCATTTGTGGGCGGTTCATTCACACACACACACACGCACACACACACACACACACACAAAAAGAAACCTTGACTTTTTTATGAAGCATATTAAACATACATGAATGAACTACCTAGAAAGATATTTTTTTGTTTGGATCTGAGTGGATGCAAATGGCAGATTTCCCCTTGGACCAATGCGAGGACAGTAACAAATCATTTCAGTTTGGTGGTCAGCCATATTTAAAAATTAAATCATCCATTAAAAACTGACACTTCTTCTGCACCAACCACTCGGCTCCCAGTTAAGAAGAAAAACCTCCTGAAAACAAAGGGACTTGTTGATGTCTCTCTTAGAAACATGACGGATCAGTTCAACTCCAGTTGTGTATCCAAAACAACTGAATTCCCAACCTTCCTAAAATTACTTGAAGAAAAAAATCAATATCAGCTGAACTGAGTAGTTACTTTTTTAATTGATAAATAAAAGCTATAGCAACAAGTAATGATGGATATCTCTCAAAATGCAACCACCACCGAACATGGAAAGCAAACTGAGAGCAATCCACAGCCTCACATGTGTTTCATTTACAGAATACACCAGTGTGCATTGGCGAGGATGCCAGACCTAAAGTGAGGTGATTGCGTGAGCAGCAAGTATCCACAGACAGAGAAAAATTGTCATTATGGGCTTAATTGATTTGATGCTTACATTCAGTAAGACTTGAAAACAATGGTTTAATAATGACTGTAAAAATACAGTTTTTAGAAAAGCTGCAGAGAGCTTGAACTGCTGATATGTGCCGTTTTGTGCAGGTTTTTCTGAATTTCTGCAACATTGCAAAGTTAGCATGACCCATAGAGTCACAATAGCAATATGGGACAACCACCATGTTGCATTAAACCAGAGTTATCCTATTTCTAGGAATTTGTAAGGATCTAGTAGAAGTGATGTTTGCATGAGACCTATTGTAACAATCTGGCTGACTTTTAGGTAAATCTCCTTAGTTAGTCACATATTAAAGCCTTATAGGAAGCCTGTTGCTAAATAGATATGATACATTTCTATGAGAAGACAAATCCTGTTCATTTTCTTGCAGTAATTTCGGGCAGAGAGAAAACATTTGCAGTAAGGTCCTAAGGTTTTCATTCTCAACTTTTGCTTTTTGCGTCATTGGCTGAAAAACTGCCTTGAAAAAAAGACATTTGATTACTGACGCGAGTTTAGACATTTCCCAAACAATGGCGATGGTCTGAGGTTAATGCTATTACCCACAAAACGGGACCAATTAATATTCTGCAGCGTACTTAAAAGAAAACGCTAAGTAGAAAACTTGATGACAAAAAAAAAAACTTGTGCGCACATGTGCAAATCCAGTCGGTATAAAAACGTACTAATGCCCAAATGTAATTATGAATTGCAAACAAAAGGGTTGTAATGCGGAATTGGTCTCCTAAATTCTCATCTGGTCCCCATTTATCAGAAAAGTCAATTTCATGGCTAATAGGTTCATTACTGTGGTCATGCTTGAAGGGGTTCTCAGATAAAACTCACTCAGGAGTTGAGAACTAAGCCGCTGGAGAACAGGTCTTAATAAGGTTCTCTATCTGCCTCTCAGCTTTTCTTTCTCATGGCAGCATTACAGGGAAGTTCAACTTTGACCCTTTGCCTCATGTAACTTCTGTATTTTAGACTTCTGTGGCTGCTGAGGGGAGCAGATCCCAACACCAGAGAAATCTCCTCCTGCAGAAAAGGGCACAGATTTGCCTCAGCTGCTCTATTCACTACAGACACTTTATCTGCTGTTCTGGGGGAGAGAGTTTCAGCAAAGGTCCAGCTAGACAAGACAGGTCTGTGCTGCATACTAATGACAGCCGACTGTTTCTACGACACAGCCTTGTCATCCTGCATTCCAGCCATGTTCCCATGCTGTCACGCTGCGGTGGAGATGGAGGCGCTGCAGCTGCAGTCTGCATCGCTGCTACAATGCGTGCGTAGCTCCGACCTGTGTTTGAAATTGAATTCTTTATTGTCATGTAGATAAGCCAAAGTCTAACCCATGTCATGCAGGCGTTTTTGTTTTTTTTTCCTCCCCCAGCAACTTTAACACACCGCGGCCAACATCCTGATTCGGCAGTCTGATGGGTTTTTTTTTTTTTAAATCCTTCCTGCACTGCCAGCACTTGAACCTGCTTAATCCCACATGCATGTGCAAGGTGCATTAACTCCAAGTGCTTTCCAAAAAAAATTGAATCTCACCCCTGTGCTCTCTTGCTAACTGCAGATACCACTTTAAAATGCATCTCTTTAACAGAGTGTCATTAAATATACACTATATTTATGCACAACTTGGCTGGGCTAATGTTCTTCGTTTAACACTCAAGTAACAGTTACCATAAGACTCACCCTAATGAACCATGAGGGCTACATAATCCACTCTTTTGTTCCTAATCTGATTACTTTCCCATCTTTTTTCTCTCTGCTTGGATTTCCTGCTCTCTCTCTTTTTGCCATTCACGCTTTAAACCATCAAGGGCACTGCTAAAGATTTAACGGTGCATGGTCAGCAATACAGGTGCTCTCAGACACATGCACAGATACAACTAATGGAGCTTGTAATGTTGTGGTCAGGATGAACAAACGAGCAGTGGTTCATGTGTTTGCAGGCTATTTGTCTGAGCAGGATCAGTGCTCCTGTCTAATCCAGTATAACTGACTGGCCTCACCGGTCTGTATTGATTTTCAACTTAAGTGGAAGACAGAGCCTCAGAAGAGGGATGGAGTTAACATCTCTAGCTGCCTGTGAAAGAGAATTAAATTTTATATTTATAGTATTTAAATGTCTAAACTGTGTGAGAGACTTGTTGGGATGACAGAGTTTGAATCAATACCTTATATATTCATCCCTGTTTTCCTCATTGGCAAACTGAAACACTTGATCAGAGTTTGAGGGCAAACCAGAGGACAAGAGCTTCATAAGGGGCTTCATAAAAACTTTATGAAAACTAAACCGTCTGTCAGATTTCCAGTTAGGTAAACATGAAAGAAATAAAGACTCCAAGAGTTTGCTCTCCTTGTCAAAACAGCAATCAGCTCTATAAATAGCTCCCACAGACGGTTCTAGCCAATTATTTATGAATAATAATGGAATGAGTTGCATGGAGACATGTCACAGTTCAAAATAACATCATCCATCTCTCCTTCCATCTCAGCTCTCGTTGCCCAAGGGGAAGTTGTGGGAGTGGGGGGTGAGCAGAAGGGAGAGGGTGGGGGTATTAGAGGTAAAGAAAAAAAAACAGAGAGAGAAAGATTCAAAACAGAAAAATGTGCCATCCTGTGCAATGTGTGAGGTGAAAGCATGTCTGAGTAAGCCACGCTGACACTTCACACGTCAACATCAACAGGAAGGAGACGCAAGACATCAAATGACTTCAGCAAATAGTGTTTCAGAGGCAAAAGGTGAAAATATTTCTGGATCAAAAATATAGCAACATATATATCTGATTCCTGCTTCACACTGTAAAACAAAGACTATCCGATGTCTAAATAAGCAGTCAACAGCATTTCAACATATGCTACAACACTGGATGATCAGTGTATCTTATGCTTCACCCAAGATACCTGTGAAGTGGTGACAATAACAACATCATGCAGTAAGAAAACAACTGGCGGTAACACCTCCACGTGACGGTATTAGGATGTCAAGCTGTAGCAGTTTATTACAGAACTACTATCATTAAAAGTGCTTTCTAAAGGATGCTGGCTCTGAATATAATGACCTGAGCCAGTGAAGCGGATCACATTTTGGGAATTGAACAAGCCTGGCCCATCATCAAACATTACTCAGCAGTGTTCAGTTTAGTGTAAATATATAAACCGCAGGGGCACACACACAGGAAAGCTTGTGACAGTGCAGCCTCATCTGCATGTACACAATGAGGCCCTGATATATTATTATTACAGCCACGAATGTATTGTAGACTGAACTATGAAAGTTTCTCAGCAAGGATATACACTGTAAGTCCTCCAGTAACAGCCAGCGTGGATTAGGGACAGGCCCTTATTTTTAATTTTTTCTGTTTAATAAGCTTATGTTACAATATGAAGCCTAATTTTAACACTTCAAACAGGATTGGGAGTGGAGCAACTTTCTGTAGTGCACCGTTAATAGAAAATCAACACCGCCTTTAACCATTTCAAAATAAAAGCCCAATAGTAGAGTTTAAGTTGACAGAAACCCTTCAAACTTTCACAGGGCTTTTATTGTGAAACATTTGTAGGTACACTGTGTTTAAACTTTCACTGCTGTTATGTTTTAACTGAATACAACATTTCTTACTCCAGAAAATACAGTATTTATTTAAGAACCTATATTAAATCAAATATTAGCTTGCAGGCAAGCGACTAACCCACTGTTCATGGTGTGTGCACTGTGCTCTGGGGAGAGGGTCTTTGCATTCAGTGCTCACAAAGCCTGTGGCTCATGTGCAAGAACATATTGCATATCTCAGATTAGACGTATTCTGCTATATGAGTGGCATACAGGCATGAAAGATTTACAAATGGCACATATGGGGATAATCTCAAGCGACACATACCACAGCTCTACTTTGTACTGCAATATTAAACAGGGTTCTCCGCATGTGTTGGGGCTCAGAGCATTCATCATGTTACTGAATAAAGGGCAACAGTCAATGGTTTAAACTTGGAGATAATTCTGTCAACTGTTCAGCCAATCAGAAACCTACGATAGGACAGCTCAATGACAACCAAGTCCCACCTTAATCCTAATTGCAGAAACCAGTGTTTGGCTGAATGATTTGCATAAGAACTCCTATATTCTGGCATATAACTCCTGAAGGTGCTGCATGAATGCAGGGATCATCTCCATGCATTTTTCTCATCTTCATTTCAACTCGCCCTTCATCCCTCCGTCAGTCCTGCATGTGGAATATGTTTAAATCAGGGCAAGGCCCCCTTGAGTTCTCCATGACTTTTCTGGGTCATGATGATAAGAGCCAACACTGAGATAGTGTTTTTCTTTTTAAAATTTTTTTTTATCTAGTTTTGAAATGTCTTGCATGACATTTGTCTTCCATTGACTGTCACTTTAAATAAAAAAAGGATGATATGTACATCTGTTAAAGGTCTAAGTCTATTCACCACTAAAAGAAATGCTAAAATAAACAGAATAACTTACACTTGTCCACAAGTATTCACATATAACCATCTGGAAGTGGACCAGAGCAGTACCTGTTATTCAGCAGTGATAAGCTAGCTTCGTAATGACAAAAGAAAGAAACGGTCATTGGGTGACAGCATTGCTAAAAAAGTGTATTTGGATTAGTTCAAACGATTCATTCCTAAAGAAAACGCTTATTGGTTTTAGGAATTAAACTGTTTGAAAATATTGATCCAATTACAATTATTATGTCACAGTTATACAAGGTCTGTTCTGCAGTTTCCCTGTAATGTTGGTAACACACAGACAGACAGACCCCAGAGAAAAAATAAGCTCCTTGGCGAAGGTAAAAAACGAAACTAATTTCTTACTCCACTAAATCATCTGTTTTTTATGTCTCTCTGAATTTCAATAGAAAACATTGCACTTATGTGAACTGGTTGATAAAGGTCATTGTCTGACTGAACAAATAAAGCAAAGAAAATTGTCTGGAACGGTGCTTTTTCTTTCAAATGAAAAACTTATTCAAAATAATTTGGAGGCATATTACTGTCTTCTGGCTGGATGAGAATAAGGAAATGTGTTTTTTCCTGACTCCCACCATCACTGACGACATGTGTTTTCTGTGGATGGTCTGTATGTTCGGGAATAAGTTTTATTTTGTTAGAAACAGTAAATCTCCACCAGCAGAGAACAAAATGAACAGAAAAAAAAATACAAAATTGTATCTCTGCTGTGTAAGTTGACAGAGGTTTTGCAGTGTGTGCTGGTGGGAGGGGCTTGTTTTCTAGTGGAGTTCACAGAGACTGAACATAAAATGGATCTAATGTGGTTTGTGGTCTCACATTTTGAAGAGGTCGTCATGTTGATTGTTTGGAGCTTGGTGGTCAGCCATATTCAAAAATTAAATCAAGTAAGAAAACACCAAGTTACTTTCATAATACATTAAATACATTAAACTCAAATGAATTACTCGATTTAGGATTGTGAAGCAACTCTCCTGACTAGAGTCAAGTTCACAAACACTGTAACACCAAATTTGTGGGCACTGAAACCACCAAACAGCCTACTTTTATTTTCGTTTTGTTGAAAGCTTGTGTAATCAGAGTCCTGCTGCTCCTGAACTTTAACAGTGTTACTCTGCTGTGTCACGCCTGCGTTAATACAAAAACTGCTTCTGTTCAACAGGCTATTGTGATATTAGCATGTGCCTCTGTTAGCTAGCTAACTCAGACTGACCCCAGACAGCAGCTTTACGCTTCAGCCAACGCTCCTGTAACTGCATTTCTTCAGACGATTAGATCATCAAGTGCCACATAATTTCACTTCTCTTTTATTCTAATGACATAAATCTTTAACTGTAACTTATTAGTTTTAATTAATAATGTTTTTTTCCTCTCAGTCTGTACTTTATTTGGTGTGATTCTGGAAATAACTGAGGTTGGAATAAACCACATCCATTCAATGCCACCATCCATGCTGCCACAAAGTGGTTCAGATGGGCTGTGTTCGACGCAGGAATAGATGACAGCACCTCCTCCTTGCTGCCTACACTCAGTGTTTTCTTGTAAATGGAAAATGTGCACCACCTGCTACAGCAGAGCAAGCCAGCAGCCTTTAAACCAGGCCCAGACACACATCTCCTGGTCCTCTGAATGTGTAGGCGGACAAACTCCCATCCACTTGGTAACAGCCGGAGTGTCTCTCTACATGTGTGTGAACTTCAGTGCTTCTCTCTCCAAGAAGATTCCTTCATGTATGAATCGCAGTCATCTTTTGACAGAGACACAAATACATCCATGTTAAGACTGCAATGACATGTGTATTTGTCCCAAACTGTTCGGTACAGACCTTCTCAGGTTTACTGCGCCAAACAATTACTGTCAGAACCGTCCGTTTATATTCCTCATCATCCCAGAATGGACATTTTTGAGGATTGAGTTCCACTATTTTTGCAGTGTACCACTTGTCAGCTTTCAAATACTACAAAAAGTATTTAAAAGTGATTAGACAGGATTTAGTCTTATCAAATCTGTAGGTGTACCTTCCTGCTCAGTCAGACCCTGCACATTTCTTTGCTCACACTCATCGCTGTGGAGCTGCTGTTTCACCAGGAAAGTTCTTCCTTTGGAGACTGTATGCAGTTCAGAAAACAGATATGTCAGCACATAATAACTTTGTTTTCTTTTGTTTTTTGGGTAGATAATATTATTTGAAAACAAGTACACTGAAGACAAAAACTGCTGTTTGGACTTTCCCAGGTTTGTAAGGTCCAAGTATTTAGTGGAACCAATTTGACAAAGCAGAAGAACAGAAGTGGCTTAGCATTGGTGGAAAGATGCAAACACAATTGCAGTAGTTTTATCTTGGAACAACCCCAATACAGAATATTTAAACTAGTCATACAGACAACTTTACTTTGCATCATGTGTAATTATGAAAATGTTGCTCTTATTGCAATGGACAATTTTATACATCTTGGTAGGAGTCTTACAATTGCTATTTAGTTACTTATTTTTGACATTACAGCTAAACTTTTATTGTAAGTATTATAGCTAATGTACCACTGTTGAGCTTTTTCATAACAACTGAAAAAATGCTGATAATCCGCAGTTTCTGTTTTTTCCTGGCTGTATCACAACATCCCAAACTGTGACCCTAAAACGGACAGTACATACTAAACTGTGAGGTTCGTGAAGTGTTATAATCAGCATCACTTCTGATCTCTTGCTATTAACCACAATGCAACCTGATGCAGTGTAAGATCACAAGAAGAGAGGGAGATGAATAAACACAGAGATGGGAAGACAAGGAAGAGAAGAGATACAACAAAGACAATGTGAGAAAATATCAGTGCTACGATGCAGTCTGCTTAAACAAATTGAGAACTGTTAAAACAAACATCATTATGCAACCACCACTGTGGGATTTGATTGCATAAAAAGTCAAAGACAGAGGAGGCAAAAGCACAGTTGTTACGTGCTTTCTGCTATAAAGCCCAGATCTGAGGAAGAGTGGGAGCGAGCTTTTTCCTCCCCCTTAAAAATGACACCTTGTTGTAATGCAGACAGATGGCCTGATATCATCCATCCTGACCATTTTTTTTCCCTGTATTTTCTTCCACATGCCCAACCCTACACTGGACTGACAGGGCCCTGTTGCTTGCCATCTGCTTGCCATGTTTTGCACCAGAGCATGTATTTCCTGTTTGAGATCTCTCCTGTTGGGGCCACCATTGATTACTCACCCTGGCACTTCTGTCATAAGAACAACTTATCGGTTCGACTCTTTTAGGTGTGCATGCTACCCTCAAGAATAAATCAGTGCTGGCATTCATGAGTGCAACAGAAACTTGTTTTCTTCCATATAGAAGTGATTATCAGTTTCAAGGTAATGCAAAAGGAGTGTTTGAATCAAGACTGAGCAGTTGTTGGCTGTTTGTTTTGCCAATGCCTCCTGATGAATTTCTCACAGAGCCCCAGCAAAATCCAATCTCTACTGATCATCCAGCCAGCAAAAGAAATTTCAATCAATTTGTCAAGTGGAACCCAAATCTAATCTGTCTGTTTAATGATACGAGGCTCCTTTCTACAGGGCCCACTAAACAGCCTGTTTGCAAACCCCTGCGCCTTCATGGCCTATCACATCCAGAATTTAAATACCCCCAGAATACCCCCCTCTATCAACTCAGTTCAGAGAGTCCATTTCAGAGCTGTCATTAATACAGACTTAGAGTGTCGCACAGTTTTAGAGTTTACATTACATCACAGCAGGATAATATTTTGTAGCATTAATTTCACTGTGAAAAAAAAAAAAAATCTATAGAAAATAATCAACTTGCTACTTAAGTGTACTGAATACAGTATACATACAGTATAGAAATATTTACATCATGTACTCGAATTGAACAGTTTAATAGAAATTCATATTTATTATACCCTATTTTCCGCACTATACGGCACACCTAAAAGCCTTTAATTTTCTTAAAAACCGACAGTGCACCTTATAATCCGATGCGCCTTATATATGGATCAATATTGGTTAATTATGGCTGCCGTAGTCAGGGGGCGTATATTGTGATTGCACTAACGTTTGATTTACCGTAGTGGTATCAGATCGTTTCTTTTACATGTTTACTGAATCAGGGAAAAGTTCCCTCCACGTTTGTGATGCACTAACTACGTGATAAAAAGTTGCACTACCTGTTGTACCTTGCTGTTGGTAAAAGATAAAACTACGTCACTGATGTTACCTCAGAGAAAAAAATAAAACAGCTGTTCATGTAGCTTTGAACTGTGACAAATGGAGTTGGAAATACATTGTTTTCAATGAAGGCGGCACAAATACCAGTAAGAGCTACCAGTACGTATGTTACCGTATTGTGAATGTACTAGCTTGTTTTGGGAGTGAACGGAGTTGTCAGAACGTTGGTTTGTTTTCTATTAATAAAGTTTGACTGACTGACTTATCTGACTGTTTTGTTGACATTCCCTTTAGTGCAGCTTCATCTAGATGGATGGATAACATAACCCCAGCCATTACAGT
>OOFC01033482.1:20896-33739 GCA_900323345.1 Pseudochromis fuscus | reverse complement strand
TTTGGTTTTATTTTATTTTGCACCTTATGTTTGTTAAAATCCAAGTTGCTGTGACAAAACAATATCCTCACTGTGAGAGCAATACAAAGTAATACAGTTTATCATATTTTATTGTATCTTATCTTAGCTTAGCTTAGCTTAGCTTAGCCTATGTGTGGAGGTATTTGGGACGTTCTCTGCTGGTTTTTCTGAACTGATTTGAAATCAGATGTGAGTCAGTTCATTTTGAGACATGACACCAGACTCAGGGTCCACTGTTTCCAATGCCAATGTACTTTTTCATACAGTCAGGTATTTCTGAAACTGTGTTAAGACTGAAAAAGTCAAAGTGACTTGAAGCACCAGACAGGTTTGTTATTTAACATTCAGGTGACCAAATGAAGGGATGCCAAACAGACTGACAAATGCTTGTTGTTCCACATTATGATGAGACATAAACACATTTTTGCATCAGCCAGGCAACTAAGTCAGTAATATTTGGCTGTATATTCACTACAGGAGGCCTGTCAATATTGTTTTACTCTGAGAATTAGACAAACATTATAAAATGTCTTCAAAGACTCGTCATCCTCCTTTGAGGTCGTATGTTTCAGTCCTGTTTTAACCTATGACTCCTCGGCGGGATTCTGAGTTAAATCCCTTTTTTTCCATCTATATCTTGTTTCATTGTGTTCAGGACTCACTGTCTGAGAGCCACTCTGCACAATACAGACATTTCAGGTCATGAAGGATTCCTTTGTCAGCAGCAAAATATTTCTGTTGTGACTTAAGAGCTCATTTTAGCGACCTATTCTTCTTCTTAGTCCAACCACATTGTTTGTCTCCATATCACATTTGACAGGCTTGTTTTTGCCCCCCTCCCCCTTCTTGTTAATAACAATATGACTTGTATCCATGGTGCACCGTACAGGATGTAAGTCCACTGTTATTTCCTGAGCAGCGAGCAGGACTGATAAACAGCGGTGATTTGCTCAACGTTTGACAGTTTGCTTATTTCCTTTTCCTCAGAGGGCCCCTCATCAGCTAATTTCAACATGGCAGCCTCAGAAGCACAAGTCTTTGGGGAAATGTCATTTTTAATTAAATCCCAGGTCCTTTAAGATAAGCAGTTAGGCGTTAATTTCACCCAGGGCGTGACGTTGTCAGGAGCCCAGGAGCATGACGTATGTCTGTCAAGATTAATCATTATGCAAAAGCTGCCCTGTTTTCCCCGCTCCTCTCCCCTCGCATGCAGACCGAGTCCCTCACTGCCCAGCTAACAAAAAGCACCGACTGAATGGACCAAATTAACAGTCCCTGGGCGTCGTCGTGTACGGTTCCCATGATGTGCTGGAAATGTTTCTATAATGTCAATCAAACATATTCAGAGATTTTAAATGTCGAGGAGACATCATCCGAACATATCAGCACGTAAACATCTGTATTTCTTATTTAACTGAAAATACAAAATCTTAAAAAAGACAATTCATTATATTGTTTTTCACTAACAAATCAAATGCATAAAGGTATTAACAGCTCGCTTTTTGTGCTTTGATTTTGCTTAAGCTAGGAAATAAAAACAGTCATGGACCAAAGATGCAGCTCGGTGGTGAGCAAAGTTTTTTTGAAGAGTTGGAGGAGACCAAACCAGAGCTAATTATAAACATGATACTTCATTCATCACATGGTTTCATTCCCATCAAGCACTTTGTGACCTTTTGTCTGCGAAAAGCACTTTATAAATACATTTTACTCACTGACTTACTTCTCTGTCTGCTTGATGTACAAGTGTCCAGGAGACCTTATCTGAACTGAGCATCAGTGATAATTCATATGATCAATCAACTCCACCTGATCTGGAAGAATATTGTTTTGCTTTGTTCACCATGCTAATGCACATTAGCATGTTAGCACAGTAAACAGTAAAGTGCTAATGTGCAATAGTACTGTGTACAGTTTTCATCCCCGTATACTCTAATGTTTAAAATACTCTGTATTTTTTTGAAGTTTGAAGTTTCTTTTCTTGGGCACTGCTTCTTGGTCAGTTTCAGTTTCACTTTTAATTGATGTTTTCACTTTGACGCAATTTGGCACAAGTTTTTCTCCAGGTTTAACAAAGTTCGATGTTGTCTTGGTTTATCACAGGAAACATAATGCTGAGCTATATAATCTGCATTTGTTATTCAACTGAGAGCCCAGAAAGAAAGAAACAAGAAAAAGGGCTCATTTTGTTATTCATCAGTGAATCCAAACCAAAAACAAAAGAAATGATTTTGCTGAAGTCAAAATACAGAATAAAAAATGGGTTAGGGACCAAATCTCATTTTGATGTCATCCACAGTGATGGAAAAAAATTATTAGACCACCCTTGTCATCAAAAACATAGGTTACATGATCAAGTCCTAACTCCTGTGTGCATCATGTGAATAAAACATGGAGAAGTACTGTTTGTTTTTGTCAGTACAATGCCACAGCTACTGATGGAAGAACTTTGGTTATTATCAAGAAAACCATGGAAAATGGCTTTAAAGAGTTTACTTGTGTGACCAAATATAAACTTTAATAAGAAACAGGAGGAAGACGTTACCATGGATACAATGATTTCAACTGTAGACAGGAACCGAAGCCTTGTTTTATATTTGTTTCGAGTTTGGAAAAAGAAGTTCACAGGATTGGTTTCTACTGGTATTAATCTACTATCAACTATCACCAGAATATTTTTACACTGTAGAAATCTTAACAAATGAATAACTCTCAGGGAAGTTCTCGTCCTGTTGTTGTCCCAGTTTACACACATACTGTACATAAAACCTTGTTTTCAAACCTGTTTACATTTTAGGTTGAAATGAATCCGTTGTAATTACAAGATCATCTTGCACATGTCCACCTCTGAACCTGACTCTGAGTGTTTTCTCTAATTTATGGGATGATGTGTAATACATAAAACAGCATCCATGAAAAACAAGGTGTTAGTTTGTCAGGTTCCTGTTTAGGAATCTCAACTAAATATCAGAGTATTAAAGAAACACAGATTCATCCAGTCAGAAAAATCCATTGTCTAAATTTTGACATAAAAAAAACTCCATAACATGTCTGTTCAGTGCGTTAGCTTTGATGAACCCACTGCAGTTAGACTTCTTACCTCTGCTGGTATTCACCAAAAGATTAGCCAAAGTCAAACTGAAAAGATGCTAACAGGCTTCCTTTTGTGTCTTCACTCATCCTTGTGAAGCCTCATTATGTGCACGATCCAAGATGGGGAACATTAGGAAAAACAGAAATGACTCTGAAACACGACCCTTCAGTGAGACTCCTACATTTCTGTTTTCAGGAGAATCTTCTGTAGATGATCATCAGCTCTCCTGATTCCCCTGGAGATCACACCCTGGAGGAAACATTCAGTCTCTGCATGTCTATAGATAAATATTTCTCACATGCAGAGCTGTTTTGTTTATTTAAACTGCTACTTTCTGACTTGTGCCCACTTATTTTTTATTTTACCTTGACTTTCTTGCTTGCTGTTTATACTGTGTTGTTTTATTTTAACCATGACTTACTCAGTTGTTGTTTATATTGCGTTAATATTATTGATCCTTTTTAAAATATTATGGGACAAATATGATCTCATCTTAAAAATAGTCTCTAAAAATATTGACAATATGCTACTTCTCGATGCATCTATTTCTTAATGTTCACATCAGGGATTATAGGTAAAATTAGACAAACGTGGGTGACTGTTGACATTGATTCCACCCCGGTCTTGATCTTTTAGTGACCACACATGCTATACCCCATCAGTTTGTACTGCAGCAGCAGCCGTTACCATTTCCCTGCTTTCTTCTCAGAAATAATGAGAAATGAGTGAAGTCGAAGACTTTACAAATGCTGCATTTGTAGTTCAAAACAAGGAAAACATGACAAAGGTGAGCTCACCAAGAAGCCATGGTGCAGATCACACCATACTAAACACCCCGCGCAGGGAGGCGCGGCAGGAGCGCACTACAGCCTCGGAGCTTTCCGGCTATTTCCGGCATCGCGTCCTCTTGCCACTTCACATTGCCTCCATTTTGCTGTCGTGTGTATGTGTGCAGTGTCGGTATAAACTGGAGAAAAACAGGAGCGAAAGCGGAGGCACAGAGAAAACGCTACAGAAATGGACGGGTAATATTTCATCAGCGATACTAACTGTATGTATGTCGACGTATAGTGAGGCAGCACGGAACAAGAATGGTGTGAACGCGACATTTTACAGAGAAGATGAGGAGTCGTAATCTTGTGTTAACGGGTTTCCATAGCCACGCGCTCTCCTCTATCAAGGAAGTGCCTGCTCTTAGCTTGCTACTGTAACTTAGCTCACGCCTGTTTATCACATTAACTCTGTGTTTAAGAATACCTCACGTTTATGGTGACGTCCACGGAGAAGTGTAACTATAGCTCCGTGATTTACACCATTGTAGTTTGCAGCGGTGTGCTACTCTAGCGGCTAGTGAAGTTTAGCAAACCGTTATGCTAACTACTGTACTGTACCACTGGTCCTTTGTGTAGTAGCATTAGCATTAGCTGAATGAGCGGCTCCAGTTTACCTAGTTAAAGTTAGATTTTGTAACATGTGCGGTCTTAACATAACGTGCCCACATTGCATAAACATACGTCTGATATAGCAGCGGTAAAATCATTTAATTTGTTAATGACATCTTCTGTTGATGTTAGAGGCACATATCGAGTTAGCTTTAAAGTGCAGTGTATACCACTGAATATTACATGAAGTATGTCAGGGTGTGTCGTTCACAGACTGATTCATCGGGGTTGAATGAAGAATGACCTCAATGTTACTTATAGACCTGATGAATAATAAATGAGCCCCTGGGGAAAGGAGTTGGAATAGCATGTAACCAGATAGTGTGGGTGTTAGGAATACATGTTATGCTGATAGAGCTACTGATGTCATATACAAACATAACAAACATGAAAACCTTCGTGTATATGCAGCATTCTGAGCCATGTGTTTGGATGAGATGACTGGATCTGTAATAGGTGTTCAGTCCACTGTATACAGTAAAGAATCAGGTTTTGGTCTCATTGGGAAGAATGTCACTGAGCATGGATTTAACTAACATTGTGTGTAATGTTACTTCCTGTTTTAACATGAGGATGATTCACATCAGATGCTCGTGCTTCCAACAGTATTTTGTTTGTATATTTTAAAAGCACCTTGATTTTAACACTGAAATCTATTTTTCTTTCAGCATCAGTGATGTTGCAGTTGGAGTGAAGGTGAGTTTTCTACTTTGGTTTTTGCCCACTGTTCATTACACAAGTTACACAAGAATGTCAGGAATACTGTAGGTGTTTCTTTTTTTTCTGCATTATGAAACAATTGTTGCTGCTTTTATATTTCTCTGTACGGCTGAAACTAATGACTGTTCTGATAGTCGCTTAGTCATGAACTACTGAAATGATTAGTCGACTAATTGCATCATGAATCACTTCATTATTAAATGGCTCTTATTTAGCTATTAGCTTTTAAATTTAGCTCATTGTTCGTTACACGATGTGCTAATTAATTATAAAGATGAGAAAGGTGGAGACTTTATTCAGAAACACATCTTTTAATCAACTTTGCTGCTGATATGGAACGTAAACAAAAAAATGTCCTATTTCTTATCCAAGGTAGGACTCAGTGTTCAGTATTGATATAAACTTTGAATAAATGAATCTGCCATTTGTTTCTAAACAAAGGCAAGTAAACATTTGCTTCACTGCGTTTAGCACCGGTCATCACTGTATGTTTACTTGTTGCTCAATGCTATTCTGCAGCTCTGAGCAGAGAAAAGAAGGAAGGGAGACGTCTCACTCATTTCAACAATACGTCTGGTGACAGTAGTTGACAATTGAATTTGTCAATGGCAAAGTGTTATTTTTGACATTTTATCTAAAAAATGTTGTAACAAACATTGCAAATAAATTATCATCAGTTATGCTCTGACTTTTCTGACACATTTAAACACTGTAATGTCATAACCCTTTTCACACAAGGAATGTGTAACATCAGCGATCTTGTCAGAACCAGTGTGTCGTTCTGACATGGATGGCTTTCATTTTAACATTTTGATGGTTTGTTGAACTGGTACCAACATGGATGAACAGTAGATTCTCCTGGAGGCAAAAAAAAATGTACGTCTTAACCTGAGGATGATAATGAATTTCTTTGTTTACATTGTTATACCTATTAATGCCATAACAATCAGATTTTTTTTAAAATAGCTGTTTTGAGCTTTTGGAGCATTAAAGCCACTTTGATAAAATGAATAAGACTTGTGTCCTTTCTGATCACCAAACAGACCTGTTTCCTCGTATGAGTACATTGTTGCTCCGACTACCTAACAGGATTTGTTGAGTGCCAGCTGCATTTCGGTCTGCACAAAACAAAGTTAAAGTCCTATCTCGAAGGAAAACTGAACACAACATAAAAGACTGATTCCTCTGATATTGTGGCTCTTTGCTGCCCTGTTTATTTCATCAGTATTTCAATGTCAAAGACAAAAACAGAGGGTTGCCAGCTGTTGGAGAGGAGAAATCATTTCTTAGGATTCTTGTATCTCGTGCGCTGTGTGCTCACATTTTGGCCTAAGTCAGACAACTTTATTACCCTTTCAATTTATTTGTGTCATGTTGCGGTAGCAGGGCCCGCGACGTCTAGTTTATCGTAACCATAAAGAATGTTAGTGACAGAAGAACAATTGGTTCAAATTCAGTCAGACAGAAACAAGGAGGGGGTGTATGAAGCTATTATAAAGTTGTGTGTGTAATGGGTCCCTAGCCACATTCCTCGTCATCCCATCAGTCAGGTTTAAGAGCACAGGGCGCCCGGCAGCTCCAGCAAGCCTTCTGGGACCGAGTATAGCTCAGGATGAAATGACACATCTTGACATCTTAAATTCAGCAAGATTAAACCCACACCAGCACAGGAGGAGCCAGACCACTCTTCTGCTGTTTTATGCCCCTTTCCACCTACTCCTCTACCCTCCTTTTGTTCCCTTAAACTGTCTTCAGAGAGCTTTGTTTTATTGTTGTCTTTGAGGGCCTGTCTGGAAAATGGAAATAGTTTTCCTGATTTTTTTCTTTTTTTTTTTTCTACACAACTGCGCCTAAGTCTTTGTCTTTTTTTCCACAGAGAGGATCAGATGAGCTGAGTATGTACAACAGTCCCAACTCTGGCATGAGCAGTATCAGTGGTGAGTTCGTTCCGACCACCCCTGAACAGGGAGGGGATTGATGGAATTTGCATGAAGCCATTTGATGGATAGCAGTACGCAGCATTAAAAGGAATCAAAGGATTAATAGGTGTTTGAAAAGTGAAACAGGCTGCGTGAGTTGAACCGTTCCCTCATGGGAGCTGTTTAATGTCTGAATAACATCACGCTCCTCAGTAGGTGGGCACCCACACACTGCAGCATGTGACTGGAGCAGACATAGTGGATACCACTGCATTTTAATGCTGTTCAGTTGATATCATGAGCATCTCAAAGGAAACAGCACAGTTAAAGATGAGAGAGAGAGAGCTGTTCAGGTCGTTACGTGGACGAGACAAACAGAGTGTAAGCTGTGGAGCACTCTGAGAACAGTGTTAAACGTTTACACCAGAGTTTTCATAGATTGCCTCTTTAATCAAAATCCTACTGTTTCATTGCAGCGCAAGCTAATGTCACCCCGGGGACCTGTCTAATAAAGTGAGGTGGCATTAATGTTAGATAGCTGTCCATCTAAAGTAACCAGTTGTGTAGAGATGGACAAAAGAATAAAATGAAGTGTTGTTCAGGCCAGCTTTATAAAAGAAGGATTTACATGAGGTAGAAATAGACTGTTCATAGAAATGGAGGAAGCAATTGGGGCTCAAAAATGAGGCCAGTGTAGAAGTGCAAAAAGGTACAATACACCCAACGACCACTGAAGCCTGGCTCCAAAAACTCTGGCTCCAATTGACTTCAATTCAAAAATGGTCATTTTCAACCATGAAGTACTCAGCGATGTCATCAGCTATAGTTAATTCTTATCATGATCTGGTGGTCCATCTGGAAAAAAAAATCATCACTAATGGCACATTTACACTGGTACCTACTCGCTTTGCTTCATCTCAGATCGCTCGGGACCAGCCCCCCTCGGTTGCATTTACATTGCCGAGGATAGTCCCTCCTCCGTGTAGCTGGCCGTCATTTGTGACGTCACCTTTATGTTTCTGACCGCGCCGTCCAGCTTCTGCTGAATTTTCTCATCAGCGACTAATGACAGAAAGGTTTGCACCTCGTCCTGAGTCCACGGGGCAGGATTTCTAATAGCTGCCATTTCTCTTCTTGTTGTTATTTCAAGCACGTCTGCACGGTTTGCTGAAGATTTAAAAATGGCGTGTTTGTGGGGACAGATTATGTGCCGCGCAGTGATGATGCAACGGCTTAGTGACGATTCCGACCAATAAGATTTCAGTACCTGCTCCGACCTGACCAGGTACTTTTTTTGGAACCGCAGGAGAGGAGGTACAAAAAGTTGTGCCAGGTACCAAGTTCCTGGTACTTTTTGGCCTGTTTAAATGCACCAAAACTGAAGCAAAGTGAGAAGGTACCAAATGCACCATAAGTAGATATTAGGTTTGAAAAAAGAGCAATATGTAGGATCAACAAACCTGGTCTCCAACGAGAGCAGCACAGATCTCCAGTCTCATCCACATTGGACAGTGTCCTGAGGTTCAAGGATTAGACCCGCCTCCTCACTCTTCATATCCAAATATGGTCACTTCAGGCTCCAAACATCCAACGTGACAGTGTGCAAATGCTGTGGAGGAAACTTTTTTCAGTTTGGTAAAAAGTAGATAAAAGTAAATACTGTATTTCCTCAGTGAGTGATGGAGAACTTGATGTACCTCAGCTGCAGAGTGTAACTGGCCTCTGTTCAAAGCAGGCTTGTATTAGTGGCAGCGTTTTATTTCTCATCGTCTGTTTGATAAGTTGAATTGTCCAATTGTAGTGCAAAGCCTGACTTTGAGCAAATGCCTTAAATCATTGCAGTACACTGTTAATACAAACTCAGTACATCCTTTTTCAGAATAAAAGCCCTTCACCATTTTATAAACCAGTTTGGAGTTTAGGCGCCACAGGGGCTTCTGGGTAATGTCAGAGGTCAAGGCACATAAACATTGCACATTCCCAGGATCATGGCGGCAATTATAAAGAAGTGTGCCTGTGGAAACCAGATAGATTGTCTGTCAGTGACAGGGAGAGTGGAGGAGCTGGGCAAAGATGCATTTTGAGATCTTGTTGCAAAATAACACAGAAATAATCATTTACTGCCAAAGCTAACCAACGACTGGTCGATAATAAACATCTATGTCATATGTAGCCACTTACATCAGTGCCTTTCCTTAACCAGAGAAAACCATGTAGTTTAGTTTATCACAACACACTCGCAGACTCACAACCCCCACAGCTAGCAGGCTTCGTTAGTATAGCTAGCCATGCATCTGTGCTTGTTTGTACAAGGACTGTATCTGGAATCCGACCTTTATTTGTGATCTGGCTTTTAATTGACTGTCCGTTTTTATTTGATGAAATGTGGTTTTTAGGTTTTGTATTGGTACACAGATTTTATGATGCATGTCAGCTGTCACATTAATATCATGTGAACAGTCAGCCACTGGCATGACAAAAACATCCAAATATACAGAATTGACAAAGCTGTTATACAACTGAGTACCTAAACAGATTCACACTGCAGGCTTCCTCTGGGCAGTTATGTCTTATGCTGAAACCTGAAGGTAACACAAGCAACTGTGTGCATGAACCTAGCAACTTGAAACAGTGTTTCCAGTTCTAACATGATTTTACTGTATGAAACACATTTTCAGAAGACTTCACACAGATGAATATTCTTTCAAGTCTGGATGTTGATCTGAAGTCTGGATTTGAAAATGGGGCCAGGTGTTTTTATGCTCCACTACTTTGTACCTTAGTCACTATGAGAATTAAGGCTACAAGATTTCAGGATGTAAGAGTCAGTATCAGAAATTTAGGCCGACTATACTTGGTCGAGCCAAAACTCATTACCTAAGAGTAATAAGGAATATAATATGTAGAATTGAATTTGGATGGCAATGGACGTAAAGGTTAAAAGAGGTGCTACTGAGCAAAACCTTGTGATACATTTTTTTAAATCAAGAATTTTGCCTGGTGGCTTTGAAAAGTAATCGTAACTGTTGGATAATGAATAAAACTATGAGTAAAAAGGAAATAATTTCCCTGTGAAATGGTAGAAAATAAAAAGTAGCAGAAAATACCATGGAAATACTCAAGCACCTTTTTAGTTTGTGCTAATGTACTGTGATTTTATAAAAGACTGAAATTGTTCAGTGGAAGGAAGCAAACAGTGGATCCTGACAAAACAAGTCATGCTTATACATTAGCTTCCACCTAGTAGCTCTGTGGTAGTTAGTTAGCTGTTAGCTCCCTCTCACTGCTGGACAAACTACATTATGACACTAATTGGAAATCACTCCCAGCATTGTTTTCTGTGCTGCATGTTCTGTACAGTTCAGTGGATGTATGTGGTGATACTAATATTTGTGTGAAAGGCTAAAATTGGCCAACCGGTTAATTTGTCGGACTGTGCCACGTGTTGTTGGACTGCACAGTTTCAATAATCAGTGCTTATGTGGTAATTTTAGATGGAGCTTCCAATGGCAGCGACAGTAAGAAGCTAAGGGTGGAGGAGGCCCCACCATCCCGTGTGATCCACATCAGGAAGCTGCCCATCGAGGCTTCGGAGACTGAAGTCATCGCCCTTGGCCTGCCCTTTGGCAAAGTCACCAACATCCTCACACTAAAGGGAAAAAACCAGGTAGGTGAACGACTGGTTGCATTTGTTGAATTCCTGACAAAACCACTGACACCACAGGTAAATCCAAACAGGACAAGGCAATCTGAGACCACAGTGTTTTGGGTTGTTGTTTTTTTTCCCCCAGAGGACAATGGTCAATTTTTTTCTGTCTCAAACTGTCAGGAACCAATTGTCAGCTGTGATCTTACTGTACCACTGTGAGTGTTGTGGACACATTCTTCCTCGTTATCGAGAAGTGCATCTGAAACATGCCCACGGCTTCGTACAAAACCAAGGCCAACAGCTTATTGTGTCCCTGCTGAGGAGGGTGGTAGGAGACACTTGGCATTTGTCCCCCAGATTCCTGTCAAGTACAGCAGCTTTGTTCTCTTCACAGCACTGCTGTGGGTATGTCGGCTGGTCTTCATCGATCGGCAGCTGCCTCATTTCAATGTTGAGACAACTTCACATGTGTTGGTCTGATGTTTGCTTCCACCAAGGTGGTGAATTACACTTCACTTCAGTCTGTTGGAGTATTAGAGTTCTCTTATTTAGCTTCTGGAAATCTTCAAATCCCTTCTTGTTTTTCTTTCTCTACTTCCAGGCATTCTTGGAGATGGGAACAGAGGAAGCAGCCATCACTATGGTCAACTATTACGCCACAGTGACTCCTCATATCCGCAATGTCCCTGTCTTTATTCAGTACTCCAATCACAAAGAACTCAAAACTGATGCTACCAATCAGGTTAGTCAGTCTAACAGGGGCTTATTTAGTGAAACTTTCAACCTGCACTTTCTTGTCAAACACATCACACTTTTTATAGAAAGGCACGTTGAGAGTGTTGGGATGAAACTAATAGTTTGGAAGCAACTTCTGTTTGTTGTCCTGTTGTGTTTGCATTCATGCTCAGCAAAGTGGGTCATCTTCTCATCTGGTCTGCTCCATTGTTTAAAGATAGTAGTTGACAACCTGTGTTTGTCTGTAGCGGACCCAGGCCGTGCTGCAGGCGGTGTCAGCGGTCCAGTCGCCGAGCGCAGATGTTCAGGAGGTGCTGGCTGCAGCCTCCAGTCCCGTGCTGCGGATCATCATCGACAACATGTTTTACCCCGTAACGCTGGACGTACTGCAACAGGTTGGCAACCACTGCTGTGTAATGACATGCTACTAAATCTTCTTTATTTGTCCTCAAACGTTGAAGCTTTTTGTTGTGTTGACAGATTTTCTCCAAGTTCGGCACAGTTATGAAGATAATCACATTCACCAAGAACAATCAGTTCCAGGCTCTTCTACAATTCAGCGATCCTGTCAATGCACAGCAGGCCAAACTGGTGAGAGGGTGTTTACTTGGAGCTCCGACTAGTCATGCCTTTATCACTGATCACTGAATGTGGAGTTAACTGGTTGTTAGTGCTGTGCAGTGTCAAATGTAAAACACGAGCCTGGAGGAATGTTTTTTGTTTCCCTGCCAGGCACTCGATGGCCAGAACATCTACAATTCATGTTGCACGCTGCGTATTGACTTTTCCAAGCTGGTCAACCTAAATGTCAAGTACAACAATGATAAGAGTCGTGACTACACCCGACCTGACCTGCCTGCTGGTGACGGCCAGCCCAGCCTCGACCCCACGGTGGCTGCTGCCTTCAGCAAAGATTCCAACTCCCTCCTCGGTAAGATCCCAGGTAGATCACGCTTCTTATTTTCTCCTCCTTTGATCGTGTTGTTGTTGTTGTTCTTGATGATGAGACCATGTGTGTGTTTCACATGCTTTGGATTTTTAATGAGAATTTTTCATCCAGTTTGATGGATTCGTAAATGCTGTGTAGTGATTTTGAAAAGTGGTGAACCTGAGTCCTTGATAGATGGTATCAGTCGTTTGCACCCCCTCAGTGTTGTAATGCTGAGGTGTAGTGGAAGTGCTGCTCTCCATTCCATGCTTGTCTTGTCTACTTCCTGTCAGGAGCCCTGAACCCTTTGAGTGCGGCAGCGGCTGCTGCTGCTG
>OOFC01033482.1:0-18994 GCA_900323345.1 Pseudochromis fuscus | reverse complement strand
ATGCCTCCTCCTCCTCCGTCGCCTGCCTCCCCTCCTCCATGACCCACCACCTCCATCACTCTCCGGGGGGAAAACAAAAACCACCATTCCTCCTACCTACCTCCGTTCTGGATCGATCTGTCCATCTCTACCTCCGCTCCGCTCCGACTCTTCTACCTCTCTACCTGTCTCACGCTGCTTGTTGCTCTTCTCTCCCTCTAAAGATGGTTACGCCCCAAAGTCTGTTTACCCTCTTCGGTATGTTATCGTTAGCTCTCTCTCCTCTCTCTTTCTCTCTCTTCTTCTCTTTCTTTCTTCTACCTTCTCTTTTTGTTCTATTTCCATTCTATCTTTGAGACATTTGTCATTATTATTATTATTATTATTATTATTATTATTACTTTTACTATTATTATGTATATTTGTTTGCGCACAGTAGCTTATTTGGTAATTTGTAATACATTTTGGCCCCATGTTTACTGGTTTGGGTTAATGTTTATTACTGTGCCCTAAAATTTATTAGGTAGTAATCTGTTAATGCACCTATAAGCCATTACTTTGCATGCTTATTGATTTATTTTTTGTTTTTTAGCCATGTGACACAGCTTGGTAACTTATTTGTTTGAGGGTGCCTCTTCTCTCTCTTTACCTGTTCTTTCTACACACCTCTCACTCTAGAGCCTACTGTAAACTTCTTGTGTGTACTCTGCTGTTCTCTCTTGTCTTTATATAATCCTTGTCTCCAGTGCTAACTTTTAGATATTTCTAACTGTCTCCTCTCTCTCCACCTCACCTCTTCTGCCTGCCTGTGGCTGTGATGCAGGAGTGTACGGTGATGTCCAGAGGGTGAAAATCCTTTACAATAAGAAGGACAGCGCTCTTATTCAGATGTCAGATTCCAACCAGGCCCAGCTAGGTGAGTACATGTTGGGCTTCGAGGTCTGAATGCTCTTGTATTCTGTATTATCTGTGTTTCCTCAAATAAAATCCAGTAGTCAAAAGCTGGAGTTGTAGTCAGTATGAACAAAGGAAGACTGAACCCCAAAGAAAGGCCTGGTAAAGACGGGTGAATACATGAAACAATACATGAGGAATGTAGCGTTTCTGTCCATAAAATACTAGTGCTGGGCTTTTATTTTGAAGCTGTTACAGGAAGTATTGAGCTTGTATTATGAAACTTATGGTTCCTTCCTGATCTCGTTTGAAGCATAAAAATAAGGCTGTGTATTGAAATACGATGGATTACAAGGAAATTAGAAATAAAGTCCTGTCTCTGCTACAGACAGGCCTCATAGAGAGAGCGTCCTACCTTCTGCAGTGGGAGAAACAAAGGCCCTGACACCTCTTTGAGGATTTGTGGTATTTAAGAAATAAAATACCTAAAACTTAGTGATTTACTGAAACAGTAACCAGTTTCTGTATGGCTAAAATCAAATATAAAATAAGAAATGATGTTTAATTGTATCCAAAATAACAGATGTGTCCTACCTACTTGTACATTTCCACCAGCACAAACACTGGGAGTACATCATTGAAACTATTAGTTTGAACATATGAAACACAAAGCAGTTTTTCAGGTTTCTCCTCCGTGAATATTCACCCTCAACATACAGTACCAGTCATTTGGAAACTGGCCACATCCATCATCAATGAACAAAATGTCAAATGCTTCCTTTCACTGGTTTGTGGAAGTCCCAGAACACGGTGCAGGGTCCTGGTTTTATCCCAGTCAGAGTCAAAGTCGTGTCGTAAATCCCTGGACGGACACAGACGGTGACGATAAGCGTGTCCATTTCTGCTCGTTGGTGACGTCATAGGATCTCTGTTATGATTGGTTTTTGCAACATCACCTGATGCAATTTTTTTTTGCCCAAGTTCAAACTTTTTTCACTTCTGCAGATTTTAATTCTCGTCTGTTCGCGTTGCTCAGCGTAAATTAATATCTACTCACATCTTTGTATTCATCTATTTTGTAATTTCACTGGTGGTCGAATGTAAACAGCTGAGTGATTACGTAGAGAGATTTCACTTCATATTCATAGCGCAAAGATTTGAATGATGTTCAGGGATGTGGACTGAGTGTGACACACAGGAGCATCTGCCTCACTGACTCTCTTTTCTTCGGCCCGACTGAAGCGATGAGCCACCTGAATGGCCAAAAGATGTACGGGAAGATCATCCGGGTGACGCTGTCCAAGCACCAGACGGTGGCGCTACCTCGTGATGGCCTGGACGACCAGGGCCTGACCAAGGACTACGCCAACTCCCCCCTCCACCGCTTCAAGAAACCTGGTTCCAAGAACTTCCAGAACATCTTCCCACCTTCTGCCACCCTGCACCTCTCCAACATCCCGTAAGTAGCAGACCAGTCCCCTCAGGAGTTGTAAGTTTGATGCATTTGTTCAGCTTTGTGGTGATTGGTCACATTTGGTTCATGTTTACGTTTGCTCTGTATGTACGATGGCAGACAGTTTACACACTGTGCAAAAAGTTCAATCCATCCATTGAATTCGATTCAGGTCAATTTTGAGAGGTGCAGGCAGAGACAAAAAAGAGACAATAAACACTGGACACTGACCTAGGACAGTGGATCTGAAGTGGTCCTCCAGGGACCCTAGACCCAGAACCACACAGCTTCATGGATCAGAGATCTGTAGAGACTTACAAAGAGAGGACAAAGAGACTATGGGAGAGACAGGACAGGTTAATAGATGCAGTAGTGATATGTTAATTTAATTCACTTATTTCATGTTATTTATTGAGTGAAACAGAAGAATAGAGACAGGTGCATTATTGCTGATCCCCCAGCAGCCTGAACCTTAAAGCAGCAGAGCTGAGGATCACCTGAGCTGCACTAAAGTCCACTGCATGGTCCCGCCTCGCCTCGGTTGGTGTCGCATTTCCACTGCAAAAAGTCCCTGGGGCTTGGTACCTGGTACAACTTTTTTAGTACCTCCTCTCCTGTGGTTCCAAAAAAGTACCCGGCCAGGTACAGGTACAGGTACTGAAATCTTATTGGTCGGAATCGTCATTGCGTCATCACTGTCCGGCACAGAAACATTTGTCCCCGAAAGCCGACAGTCTGCATGGTTACAGTCAGAATAACAAGTTTCTACTATGCGGGGAAAACCACTCAGTAGATCGGTTTAATCTACAATAACAGGCTTTAGTGCAACATTAACATTTTATTTAAAAACTTCAGCTGAAAAAACTTGAGCTCTGAGCGTCGAACAGCTGACGGAGGTTGTAGTGAGAGCTCATATCTCTGAAAACGTCGGAGCAAGTTTTTAACCAGGCTCTAACTTGATGAATGAAAAACCTATTTATAATAAAAACAACTAATTTCTGACCTGAAACAATCTTCAAACTGTTTCTGTGACACCACAACGGTTATTCTGAAGATCACTTCATCAACATTCTCCTCCTTCATCTGATGACCGGCTACATGGAGGAGGGACTGTTTTCTGTCATGGAAATGCAGCCGAGGTGGCACCATGCAGTGGGAATGTGCCATAACTGTAAACTTTATGAAACAGGAACATTTTAAGTCTAATCTTAAAACAGAGGGTGTTCACCTCCTGAACTCAGGCAGGGAGCTGGTTCCACAGCAGAGGAGCCTGGGAACTGAAGCTCTGCCTCCCATTGGACTTCTGGAAACCCTGTGAGCCACAGGTAGACCTCTGTTGGGATCATGTGGAGTGATAAGGTCTTTAAGGTATCATAGAGCTTGATCAGTCAGAGCTTTGTAAGTAAGAAGGAGAACTTCAAATTCAATCCTGGATTTTACAGGGAGCCGCTGAAGAGAAGCTGAAACAAGAGACATATCTTTTACTACTTCCTGTTAGTACTCCCATCCACCCATCCACCCATCCATCCATCCATCCATCCATCCATCTTGTCCACAAACTTCTGTAGTACAGGGCTGTGGGGAATGGTGTGTATCCCAGTGGGCACCGGGTGTGAGCAGTGTACACCCTGATCAGATTGCCAGCTGATCAGTGAGAGATCTGTGTTTAAGGCTGACAGATTATTTTTTAAATGTGACTTTTTCTTGCCCGTTCATCCATATAAACATATTTGACGTGATGCCAAGTCATACGTATCTCCTTTTTTGTCCTTTTCCAAATTAGAAGACACATTTAAAGTCAGATGTTCATTTCATTCCAGCAAATAAAACCAGATCTATAGGAAACAGTGTCCTTGCTCTGATGGACAATCAGCAGATCTCAGTTTTCAGTCCAACTTGTTACTGCCAGAGAATTAGACCCAATGTCTGTAATCTGTGTCCTTCACTCTGACAGGCAAGATGTGACGGAGGAGGACCTGCGGCTGCTCTTCTCCAACGCTGGAGGCACTGTGAAAGCATTCAAATTTTTCCAGTACGTACACCTGTGCTGCACAAACATGTTACCTGTTCCCCCTGAGGGAGACCTGAAGCTCCTCCTGACAACAGTGTGTTAGGTCCTGTGCTCACAGGCAGCACTTTGTGCACCGACAGTGAAGTCATGGGCACTTCTCTAAGTGCTTATTGTTGCTAGGTTACAAAACCATCTTGTAGCACTTCTGCATTGTGAACATCAAGTCACTGTAGTTTACTTCAGAGAAGTTAAAGCTGAAACAAGGGAACAGTGTTGGTCCTGGCAGCAGTTTTTCACAAAGGATTTTTCGGTTTCTCCACCTCTTCCTTGCCGACAGTGTTTATGTAGTAAGCCCCGCCTTCCTCTTTATACTGATTGGTTGGGAAGAGAGACGTGTCACTGATTGCAGTGAGGAAAAAGCAGGTGGGCATTGAAGGATGTCGACTAAAGTGTGAAGGATTTATGTAGAAATGAGATGACTGTAAGTGTGAAACCCTCTGCCTGTGGACACACACTTTTATTTGTATTTATGTTACACTGTGGTGTTGACCAGCGTTTGATGTTTTTCTAGGGATCGCAAAATGGCTCTGATCCAGATGTCCACAGTGGAGGAAGCGATCCAGGCCTTGATCGACCTTCACAATTACAACATGGGAGGAAACCAGCACCTGAGAGTCTCTTTCTCCAAGTCCACCATTTAAGATGTGACTCCTGGCAGGACGATGGGTCACTGTTTAGAGGAACTAACCTTTCAGACCGTGTCTGGACACTGGGGGGACCACGTAGATTGAATCATTTTTGTTGTTGGGGGTTTGTTGATCCTGTCATTCCTTGAGAGAGACTGAAAACCTTTTGACTTGCATCCTTTTTTTAAAAAAGAGAACAATACTGGATCCTCCCAGCTATTGGTAACGGTACCTCTGTATTTTTATGTCAAACAGAATATTGACATGATTGATTGTCCTTCTGTATGATACTTTGATGTAGATCAGTGTTTAACTCTTGATTTAGATACAGTACTTATGTGCCTTACTCGACAATATCAACTGTTTCTACAGCTGGACATGTTCATTATTTCCCCTCCTACTGAGGCACATTGGTATTGGATATTTTTTGGGGGGTTAGTGCGACTGCAGCTGCTTTGTCATCATGTCGACAATATTACAGTTTTTGAAGTGGTGCCACCAACCAGGCGTAGCTTTGCTTTCTATGGTTCCAGAGTTTTTTGTTGTTTTGTTTCTTTTAGATTCATGACATTTTTCCTTTAGTGGAGCAGCAGGGGAGCAGAGGATTGTGGAGTGAGAGTTTCTACAGCAGCCTGCAACAGGCAGTTTAACACCACCAGTCCACAGGGATGTTCAGCGTGCGATTGTTCTCCCCCAGGTTTCACTCCACCTCCATGCATAAGATAAAACATCATGATGTGGCTTGTGGTTAACTATTTCTTTATCTGTGTTTTTGAAGCTTCCCATGCTTTTTTCCATAACAGTGAGGTGTAATTGTCAGTGACACTGTTGTTTTTTTTTATATATCTAATTTTATTTGAAGCATGCATAGTGGTGATCACATAAGAAAGTGTTGCATGCTGTGGAAGCAGTTACAAGATGAGTCCACTGTGATTTCATTGTCATGTGACAGTTTACTTGAGAGGGCTACTCAGTTGGACCAAAGTTTCTGTGCCTTTAGTGTTCCTTTAATTCATTTAACAGAAGAGAGCATTTACAAACACTCAATAGTTGCATTTTGGGAGGAGGGGGGATGCCCAGAATTTTCCGTGTTAGTTTTTGTTTTTTTAATACCCAACAAGACCTCCTGACTGGAGGCATGTGCTCAGAAATAATAGTTATGTATATTTTTTTTTTCTTCCAACTCCGATTTTATACAGCTTAAAATGTAAGGATTTGGTAAAGAGGCGCAATTAAAGGATGATTTATTTTCTAACAAGGAGAGGTGCAACTTGGTTTCCTGCTTTTTGAGTTTCCCCTCTCATGGTCTCTCTCTGGTGTATTCTGCATTACCTCTGTAGCATGCTTAATAAAACTCCTCTGTAGCTCTGCGTTCACCTCCTCTGTCTCTCTTCTTCTTTCTGTTTCTGTTCTGTCTGCTCCGCTCACTTCTGAAAACCATCTTCAGTCCCAGGGTGGGAAGAAAGCCAAAATCCATTTTGGAGCCACTTGAAAACAAGCTCTAATAAGCCAGATTGAGCCCTGTGATGGTCCTAATTCACAGGACAAGAAGTACATTTTCTTGATGCGTTTCCCACCCTGCCAACTGACACAATCTATTCCTCTGATGTCTTGCTCTTTTTCTCCTCTGGTAGTTGCCTATTTTCTAATCAGTCTCTACGGGCCTCTGCTCTCCTGACAATTTGTCTGATCTACTCGCTCTCACACCTTTTTATCAATCGCATAAACGGCCTCAGTTTTCCTCGCTCGCTGCGCTTTACGCCACTGCCAGCTTTGGAGCATCTCTGAGTAACCAGCACAATCATGGATGATGGCTTTGGCCTGTTAGAATGGAAATGATTAACCAGCTTTAAGAAAAACCTCATTTTTGTCGATGGCTGCTCGGGAGCAAGAACAAGTGTCATTATTTAGGCAGCGTGATAAGACCTGATTGTGTGATTCCTCTTATTTCTGCTGATAAATCTGAATCTATGAATGTACTCTGCTCAGCCACAAGTCTTTAGCTGAGGTTTGACAGAAGTGCCAGTACTCATACCTTCCCACCGGTTTCTAAAAATTCACTTATAATGGTCACCTGTGGAAAATGACTAATGTGAAAGGTGTCACTCATACTGACTCCCTTCAGCGCCACACAGTAGATTTTTTTTTTATTATTCAAATTCATGAAGAGCACACTGGAGCTGCAGCTCCAAGTGAGATGTTAGGATGATTGAATTTAAGGATGTTAGTCATAGGGCTGAACCCCCTGGACAATTATCACCCAATTCTGCTCTTCCCTGCAGCTCGAAGGAATATTTTAGCACCCTCTTCTTCCTCATTGTTAGCAGCTTCTCATCATGTGGATTTCCAGCAGCAGCAGCAGCTGTTTTCACTCATTCTCATAAACTACACTGGACACTGCTGCTCAGTACCGAGAGGAGCTGCTGAACAGTGTGGGATTCAGCAAATGGACTGTATTTATACAGCCACACACCAATGGCTACAGAGCTCCCAGGCAGGGCACTGGTCACCTTCAGTCACAACAGTGTCTTGCTCAAGGACACTTCAACATGTGTATTGGAGCCCGGGATCGAAAATCAGATTTGTAGATGATCTGATCTACCTGAGCCACAGGCACCGCCAGACTGTGTCTCAGACAGGTGAGGATGTGAGGTGGACGCAACCATGAGTCCAAATGAGCGATGATTCAGTAAAAGCCAAGGGTGGGACTCCATTAAAAAAATTATCTAAGTAATTAGAGGTTTTGTAATTAATTAATCTCGATTAATCACATTTGAATCACATCATAATATTTGCCCCAAAATGCAACATTTTTTAACTACAGTAGATTTTAGTGGACAACTGAATCAAATAATATAGACAGGCATGAATTTTGTCAACTCGGCTCTTTTAATGTCTGGACAAATACATTTAATTGCATTTTAATTCAAAATAGTAGAAAAATAAATAGAAAATATCTGTTCTAATTTCTGCTTCTTTCTTCTTCTGGTAAAACAACCAGAAATATAAAAGGTCATGTGACCGGGTTAAATTGTGCTTTCATCCGATTCCTCCATGTTGGTGTCCATTAGCCGAGCGCTGGCGTGTGCATCAGTGTGATCATGTACCAGGAAGTCATGCACTGACAAACATTTGCGTTGTTTGAAATGTAAACTGCAATTAAATGCGTGAATTTTTTTGTAATTAATTGATCCTATTTTATTCATTAAAGTCCCACCACTAGTAAAAACTCTTCTGATAAACCACACTGTACGTTATCACTGAGTAACCAACAGCAGATGCTGCCAAAGAGAAGCTGGAGGACATCAGCAGTTGGTGGAGGATAAGATAGAGATGGATGAATATGTGATGTGGACTTTACTCCTGTCGTAAACATAGTCGTCAAAGCAACAACAACAAAAAAAAAGAGGTTCAAAGTAAAACAAACCAAAAAATATATTATTTCCCAGAAACAAAGATCTGACAAAGCAAATTACTGAAAAATGAAACTGGAGTCACAAGGTCTTTAAAGGAGATCAACAAAATTTAGCACCTGAACACTGTTGCCAACTTGGCGACTTTCTCGCTAAATCTGGCGACTTTCCAGTCCTCTTGGTGACTTTTCTTTGTCAAAAGCGACTAGCGACAAATCTAGAGACTTTTTCTGGTGTTATAGGCGACTTGTCCAGTGTTAGAGACTCTGAGGTGAAAGCAGGTATCGTTCTGCAGGTGAATATCTGACTTTGAAAACACCACATGACTTGTTCTAATGAATATCATTTGATTAAAACATGTAGAACTGTAAAATGTCCATGTTCATTCAGAACAAGGAAGTGAGGTCGTACGACCTGACAGGATGAAATGCTGTGATCTCTGTCTGACTGAGCATCGAAGTGACATTTTAATTCTAAAAGAATTCATTAATTAATAATTAATTAATTCTATTCTAAACATAATTAGGACGTTATTCCTCTCTCCTACAGGTGCCATTACATGCCAATGCCCAATTATGTAAATTAGGTGATGATGTCATTTAGCAACTTCTAGTGACTTTTAGGACAGCCAATCCCTAGTTTTGGTTTTTACTTTCCTTACTAAGGAGTTGGCAACACTGCACCTGAAAAACGAAGGCTAACAAAAGTCGACATGAAGTCACCGACATATAAACTGTCTGATCAGACCAAACTTCACACAGAGGAAACAACACGCTAACAGACACTAACACTAATCCTGCTGTGAGGCTGAGGGCATGGCCGTCAGCTCCGTCACTCGCTGTATTATCATTCTCACAGCTGCAGGAAACATTCGTTCAGGGACTCGATCCAGGAAGAAAGGCAGAGTGACCGTTCACAGGTTAACACATGGGCTACAGTAGCTGGATCCACTGAGTCCTTTGACAGCTCTGAGGTCTGAACCATCGTTTGCATCTTTTGGAGTCGTCCTCTGACTGCAGTAGTAAATTGGAAACGATCACATGCAGTGACAGCGCCTGAGAGTTTTACACAGTACTGCTGGTTTTAAACTCCCACATACGTGTTAGTCTGGTCTGGGCTGTGATTCCTGTTGGTCACACAACAAGTATCCACAATGCAACTGGGCAGTGCATAATAATTTATTAAATCATATACCCAGCAGATATTTATTTTATGGCGTCTGGTTAAAAATTCCCTGGGTTTCATTTCTCTAAAACCCTGTTTTTGATTCTATCAAGTGGCCTCATTATTCAGGAGTCAAGTCTAACCAAATCCTTCCTCCAGCTCGATGCTGCCTTTGATTTCAGTCCCGCCCCTCCCACACGGCTCTGCCAGCTCCCTGCCTGCTGTGTTTTCCAAGGTTTGAGTGCAGTGCGTGGACTGAGCTCAGGGCAGTGCATCGATCAGCAGAGCCGCCTCTCCTTCTTCCGGTTGGTCATTTTGTGTTGGCAAATCATTGCTGCTAAAAACAGAATATCTCTCTGCCTTTCCTTCAGTCGGAGGTGACCTGCAGTGAATCAACCACTGAGCAGAGGGAGATCTGCAGCGCTGGTTATCACCACATGAGGGGCCTTCAAAAAGTTTGTAAGGAAAGCGACATTCAAAAAATATCTAAAGTTAATGACCGTCATCATCGCTGACAAAAGTATCTGGAAATTGAGAAATAAAGTCTTGAAGAAGTGAGCCGGGTCAGGACTGAGGTCGACCGAAGGAATCTGAACACACAAATGTTTACAGAGGATTTTTGGATCAACTTTGGTCAAAATTCCAAACAGACAATTTCCCTGTATTTTAGTTGCTGTCAGAGGAGTGAGTTCACACCACATGTGCTCTCTGAAATCCTTTGTCTGTACTTTACTGTAGACAGAGCACAGCAGGAATAGCTTCTTGTTGCTGTATAGACTTGCTCATGCTTGAGGTACTTTGTAAATGACGTACCAAATATTTTCCATCCATCCTCTACTGCTTCTCGAGGGCAGCAGCCTAAGCAGGAAGCCCAGACCTCCCTCTCAACGGCCACTTCCTCCAGCTCTTCTTGGGGGATCCTCAGGTGTTCCCAGGCCAGCTGAGAGACATTGGCCATTTTTCAGTATGCGTACTTGTCCGTACTTACGTTCTCATGTACTCGTGAAACGTCATCGGTCGGAGACCGAGTACTGTTTCAATTCAAAGTTCACATCTGGCCGAGAACGCATGAAATACCCGGATGTGTTCTCGCTCCTCCTTCATTATGGAGCCTGTATCAGAATGCATTTCACAACAGTGAGCGGAGGTATACAGGTGCAGTTTGCAGTGTGTATATAGTCCTCCACTTTGTTGGTAATGCACCAGAGTAGCTTGACAAGCCTTTACTAGCCGCCGTACTTCTGTTGCCACAATGTGCGCATACTTCTTTGTTTACTACCAGTAAATGGGTCTATAGAGAGGAGCAGCGACTCTACTCCGAGCTCCTCCCAGATGACCGAGCTCCTCACCCTGTCTCTACCACCCTACGGAGGAATAAACTAAATGTTGTACTTTTGGAAATCAGAGAAAACCTGTGGTGGGATATTCAGTCACAGCTGTTCAGACACACTCCAGCCTCCCTGAAGCAAAGTCAGGGAGAAATCATTGTTTCATCTGGTCGTTGTAAAGTTATAGACCTGAGATTAGAGAGAAGCTCATGAGGGGTGCAAGTCTTAAAACCCAGTTTTCTCTTTGTAAACTGCTCATTTGTTTCAGCACAGCTTTGACTGCAGTGTTCTCCCGGCTGAGCTTCACTGGATGTTGGTGCTTTGCTTCACTTTTACCAGACTTCACGTTGCTGTGATCAGGGAGCTTCAAACCCACGTCTTCTGCCTGTCGTCCACTCCTGTTCACACCTCACCACAGTTTATTTTGGTGCAAAGAAGCTGAAATCCATGTGTACAGATGTTGTTGTCATGCACAGCATCCTGTTACAGAACATGTTGGAGAGAAGTAGCTGCTGCTTCGACACCCAGAAAATGTTGTTTTTTTACCCACAACTGGGTAAATGTTGGAGTCACGAGATGCAAGAATAAAATCCTGGGAAATGTTTGGTGAACAACACAATACTGGTGAAAAACAACAAAAAGATGAGTTAAAACAAGTTCTCTTCATATTGTCAGATGAAGCCGTTTGTCCAGTCCTGACATGTTTTCATGTGTCGATGCATCTTTAACTCAAAATTCTATTTTTATGTTTTCCTTAAATATTTTATTCTTATATATTAAAATTATTTAATATTATTACTTTATACTGAAATTGCTGAAACTCCCACATAAAATATAACAATAAGTATTTCTCTGCAGGACCCACAGGCTGTGGATCAGGGACGGACTGGGACTTTGTCCTGGACTTTGTCCCAAACTTGCCAAACACAACCTCACAACCTGCACACACACACACACACACACACACAGGCCTGAGCAGGTTGTCCACATTTCCATGATGGATACAGGGCGTGCTGCATGAACAAATGTAAAATGATTTTAGACACATTATTTGTATTTATTTAAACTTCATATTTTACACTCCATGTGTATTTGCTGAGCCTAAAAGATGAATCATTTTCATCAACTGAAATCTTTGGTCAGTTGCTTATACTTTGTTTTAAATGACTGTTTGATTTGATCTATTTAACAGTCACAGCTTTTGTAATAACTGTTTTATGTTTGATTGTTGTGTTGTATGGAAATTAAAAAATGTAATGATTAGGATTAGATGATGTTCCTGTGGAGAGACCAATCAGGATCAAGAGTCACAAGTTTACATACTACTACTACTAACAATAATAATATATTTTATTTAGAAGCACTTCTAACGATGCTCAAAGACACTTTACAGTCATAGAAACAGAGACGATCGATTACAGTCTTGATGGTGACGAGTTAGAGAGAGAGCAGGAACATCCAGCTGCTGAAACCAGTCTGGTGCAACTTAGTCCTGTTGTTTGGTTTTCAGTGAATTAACATGAGAAACTCAGAAAAACCATGTAAATGTTTGTAGAAACCATCTTTTATAGATTTACAGAAAAAAGTGTTGTTTTCTAAATGGATGAATATTTGTCAGACTCATGTGTTTCTGTTGTGTTACTGTAATGAAGGAGTCCAGTGATCATGTGGTCTGACCTGAAGGAAAACGTTCTCCACGATCTTCAGGCTCCACAAGTTGGAAAATGTGTCGTAGAAACCTCGTGAGTTCAGAGCAGCAGTGATGATGTGAGGATCTGTCAGGACGATGATCTGACTCCATCTGGTCACAGTTCAACTGTTTTAACATCTGATTCATGACGGACCTAAAACACAGGGAGAACTGATGACGTCTGAATCCCAGTAAATCCTGATTGTTCAGAAATGTGTTGTCTTCATTAGACTCAGAGGAGGCCACACCTCCACACAGACAGGACAAATATTCAGTAATGTATTTGTTCTTATTTTCTTTGTTCCTGCTGATTATTTGATTCATATTTACACAAACAGAGATAAAAGTTGAAGGTATAGAAGGATTTTCAGCTGCTACATCTTCAACATGACCATCCTACATCTGCTTTCAACTGAATCTGTCTTCATACCGTGTTTAGGAGGCGTTACCTGAACTGATAAACAACCAGTCACATGCCTCCAGTTCAGGATGAATTGTTCAATATCAGCACCAAGTGGTAAAAGCAGATTCAAGTTATTTGGTGCATCTGGAGCTGACTTTGTCTTCCATTTTTCTCTCTCTTACATTTTCTACATTAAAATAAGTTTTGGTTTTTAGACTCTGACCTTGACAAGTGTTTTCATCGGCTGCTGTCCCACATGAAGGACAGAGCAGGACGCCTGGAGCCTGGACAGCAGTGGTGGTGCAGGCTGATGGAAGCTCGTGGACATGCAGAGGAAGAAGAGGTGGTGACGATGAGGAGGACAGACGTAGTAGTAGAAGTATTTCCTTATTGTCAATGAAGTGATATTTCCCTGAAGAACAAAAGACAGATTTCCTTCTTGAATCTGTGTAAATGCTGTGAACAGAAGACTTACATCTCATTCTCATCCAGGATCAAGTCTGAAAGATGCCTCCCTCACCAACAAGAAGTTGTCCATGTTTGTCCCTCTGAACTGTCACATGACACGTTGGGACACGTCTCCTTCACACTGAGTTTGTCGATTGTTCCACTGAATAATTCAGTGAATTTTAATGGCCAGTGATAAAACTGTAATGTCACTAAAACACAGGACAGGAGGGGGATCAGTGAGCAGCCTCCATGTCCGGCCTGAATGAAATGTAATTAATCCTGGACGTGTCACAGTGGACGCCTCAGTGTGTGGACCTGAGTGAGGAGTACAATAATGAACTGCAGTATAAACAGCAGCCGGAGCCCACAGGCTGGACCCCGATGATTTTGGTCGACCACCGAGCTTCAATTTGTGCTGCGCTCGAAATGACTGCGAATGATAAAGTTGTTGGCGATGTGTTGATGTAAGCAGGCGTCGCTCTGTCGGGGGACCGGGGCCCGTCGGCGTGACTTTGCCATGATGGACGTCCTGTCAGGCGTGGTCTGATGAAGATGACGCTCCACAGTCAGGCCCTGGGACCAGGCAGATGACCTGATCCATCATCACGCAGACACACCGCGACCAGTGCGAGAGGGCTTTTATTTTGCAAGCTTTCAGTGGAAGCGCTCGCATCCCGGATCCCCGCTCTCTAAACAAAGATGACATGATGTATCAAAGCGAACGGGCAGAGCCAATCAATAGCTAGTCTGGCCGATGCATCACCGGGGCAGGACGCTGTGATCCCGCTCTCCATCACTCTGCTCTCAGACGGCGGGACAAAGCTGCTCCCTGGTGTTTTACTCCCTCCCTGCCTCCTTCGCCTCCTCACTATTAAAACCTTCGAAGTGATGAATTGTTTGTGTTTGCATCTCAAACTAAATGATGTGTTTGGAGATTTAAAAACAAACAAACAAACAAACACCCTGTTTATTTTCTGCATGACGACACAGATCAACACAACATTCACGTCAGTATATCAGTCCTGTGGTTTTCTGAGGGGCTGGATAGATAGATGTATGGATATAACACACAGTTAAGAAGAGTAATTTTACCACAGACCATGAAATTATTAGTTTTACATCCTTCAGTATTTCTGAATGTTTTCATCAGTGTCAGTTTTTACACGTGTCAACAATTCATGACATACACAGGTTCACAGCTGTTATATTCAGAGCTCATGACAAAAATTTCAGGCATTTGTGAAGAAGTTGTGAATGTTTTTGTGCCACTGTCCTGACGCCACTACTGAGCCGCCATGATGTAAGAGAAAATACATTTTTTGATATGTTCAAGTATTTAAAATTGCAGCCTTCATGACCACAGACTATACATGTACTGGGTTTGTTAGTTTGTAGACTCACAGTCTGGAGTTTGGTATTTGAACGTGGCCATGTTGGTGGTTTGGAGCCAGAAGTGACCATATTTGGACATGAAGGGAGGAGTCAAGAGGTGGGTCTGACCTTTGAACCTGAGGACACTGTCCAATGAGGATGAGACTGGAGTTCAGATCTGGTCTGATTGGAGAACCTAACTCCTCCCCCTCTCTTAGCCTTCATCCCTTAATGATGAAATGATTTTCAGATGGACCACCTGTCAGTCAGACTAACCCCGCCCCTGACTCCTCCCACCAGAACACATCCTTGGGGAGAGCTGGGGTTGAGGATGAAGGTTTAGGATGAGAGTCTGTGGACTAAACTAAAGAATCCCCCGTTGTTCGCCTCTGTTGGTTTACACCTGGTTGTCATCTTCACGCTGCATATTAGTGATGTCATGTTTCTCTCTTGTTTTGGTTTCATAATGGTCTGTGCCTCCATGTCTTTCTTCCTGCTCTGTTATCCCTGTTACTAACACACCACTGACCACCACTAGCGTAACATCATGGGTATAGGCCCCGGTGCAAATATATTTTTTGTGGCCCCACCCCCGCCCGAAACACAAGCGCACCTCGTGCATGCTATACGCACGCGCGCACACACACATGGACACACGCACAGCCACTCAAGAGAGGCTAGGCTAACGCTAAACATGATGCTACGTTTTCTCGTCAATTTTCCACCTGCTTTTTTTTTCTTGCTGAAATGAGAAACAACTTACCTCACACCATCACGACTCATCATGACTGACAGGGATCAACGTGATTGGACAAATGATCTTTTCCTCCTCCTATACCAGCCACTCAGCGTCACCTTAGCGACCCGCCCCAAGCTACTCTGGTCACAATAACAGGACCTGTGGCAATTCCAGACAGCTGCTTTTTTTTTTCTTCCTTCATGGCCCCTGACGGTGTCTGGGCCCCAGTGCAGCTGCACCGGCTGCACCGTCCATAAATGGTACTGCTGACCACACTAAAGTGACAAAAAACATAAAAGTACATTAAAATTTCCAAAAGCAGATGATGAGCAGACCCACTGTCAACCCCGACCAGGGAGTGCAGGCAGGAGGGAAACTACAGGATACATTCCTACAAATCAGCGAGCATAAAAGTTGTACAGGCGACACAAAGCTGCTGCATGGGATCCATTCAGGAAGCTCAGTGAAGTGAATTACAAAGAGCAAAAGCAAACAGGAGTAAAAGTGAAGTGTGTGGCTCTAAACACTGCGTCAGTGTTGTGCAGACTGTACCATGTGTCTGTGCTCCCTCAAGGCATTTCTCAAATTGACATTCAAACATTCAAACAGCACTCCACCAAATGTTAACACGTCTGAATGCAGTCAGTACATTTGGCCTCATGGGCTTCATGCTACAGTATGCTGAGGGGATGTTACTTTCCTTCCACCCTCCCTTTATTTCTGCACTTATAAAAGGAAATTCATCTGCTGCTTCCCTCGGAGAAGAAATCAAACCCCGCCAACGGTTTGGTGTCAGCGTCTCACATCCTGAAATATTAAACACAACGTTGAAAATACGAGAACATTTCTCCTCTTTTGAAGCGGCTCTGTGTTAACATGTAAAGATTTCATTTTCAGGGTTTTGCAAACCTTGTTCCCCGATCATCCAGCAGCAGAGAAGCTCCTCGGGGCAGAACTCAGTGTTCAGTTGTCCTGATGGATGTATGGTTTCTTTTTTCACTGTCTTCAACAGTATGAGCTGCTGTTAGAAACACAGGGTTTAGGTTTCTGCTTCTTCACTTTGATCAAAGACAGACTGGGAAAATTAATCATTTCTTCATTCCAGCAATTCATGTTAAAATGAGACAAATGAGCAGATGATGGATGGTCCTGCATCTGAGTCAAAATACCATGAACAAATAAATTCACTGTTGTGAAATATTTACATTAAGTTTTTTAAGTTTGGTATCTGAATGTCACCATGTTGGTTTTTTGGAGCCAGAAGTGACCATATTTGGATATGATGGGATGAGTAAGGAACCCGACACTGCTCACTGTGTATGAGACTGGATTCAGGGCTGGTGGAGACCAGAGCTGCCAATCAGACTGACCCCGCCCCTAACTCCTCCCCTTCTCTCAATCTAAAAAAACAAAATGATGAAATGATTTTCAGATGGACCACCTGTCAGTCAGCCTAACCCCGCCCCTAACTCCTCCCACCAGATCTCTGAGAAGAAGAGTTGACTTCATCCACTGACATCAGGATGACTTGGATTGTGTTGATCAGTTGTAAATATTTATTTATTTTTCACAGTATAAATCCACTTAGTTGTTTTGTTTTTTTGTCCCCTCATCAGGCTCCATGTGAATGAATCAAATGCTGTAATGTCCAATAGAGTCCACCACTGACTCATCATTCCCACACCACCGTGTCCCAGAGGACTGAAAATAAACTGAATGTGTCTGCATGCAAACACACAGTCACTGCTGCGGCTGCACACACACAAAGCTGTTTCCATCACGCAGCGCTCGTAATGTGCAGATATGTCAGATCCCCTCTTTAACCCGGCGGCTGGATGACATCTAATTCAGTCTTACACAGAGCTGATAATGACAGTATTGATTTGGCTTTTGTTCTCTTGTTCTGTCCTTGTGTGTGTGCTCGGCTGCAGACAGACCGCCTCACACCGTCGTCACCGGCGGCTGTGTCTGTATCTGCAGCAACATACTGTACATACACACAGTGTGTAATCACTGCACTACACAATCCTGTTGGAGACTCTTTAACAGGTACATCTGACTAGCAGTATAAATACTTCACTTTTCACAGTAATCTGTAAACAAAAAAAACACAGTTGTATATTATGATCATCAATTTCTTCTCTTTTATTTTCTCCTAACTGCTAACAAGTCTTATCTTCACATACTGTTACAAACAGACACATCAGTATGTGTTACAGTCAGGGGGATGCTCCTGCCTTTTCTGTCCATCTGTGAAGTCAACCTCTTAATAACCAGGAGTTACTGGTGAACCTCAGCTGATGCTACCTGGCTGATGTGAACAGGATCACAGTAGTTCTGCAGGATTCAACCTGTCAATCAGATGATCTCTGCCAACCACTGGAGAGATGCCAACGATGTTTTACAGTGATTGGTGGAGGGAGGGGAGGGGGGCGGACCCACAGCTGCAAGGCCGCTGCACAGAGGACAGAGTCATCACCTGTTTAACGGCGCGGTTCACAGAAACCCGATGCCCACAGACCTGCCGTCCACGGTGGCCTGGACCTCAGCAGGATCATGAAACACTGAAGATGTTTCCTTCTGTACATTTCTTTTCTTTCACATGGTTGAAAGAATATTTAAAGATCACATTTGGCAGATACAGACAAGTATGAAAAGACTATTCAGATTATCGACCCTGAAGCAGAAACTTAATGTAACAAAGGTGAAAGCAGCTGTCATCATTCAAACATCTGTGATTTCCACTGGAGCAGGTTACATGAGCCTGACCTGTGAGCTGTGTCCATCCAGAACTATGACCAGGTCTGACTGTGACGCTGCAAAGATGGAGGATAGAAGATCAGGGACCAACTAAACATCAGTAATCAGCAGGAAAAGTCATAGCACAGCTCCTGACACCAGGTGCTGCTGAAGTGACACCAGGTTTACTGGTTCCTGTGGCTCTGGCAGGTGTTTCAAACCAAGATGGCGGCGCGCACAGACGCAGCGGCTCGGAGCTCCTATTTAAATTCAAATTCAAATTCATTTTATTTATCCGTTAGGAACTTCATTTGCAGAGAGAGCACAGCACAATACACACTAAAACAATAAAACAATAAAACATGCTGATCAATAAATAAGTAAAAATAAATAAATAAAACAGTAACTGCAACAATATGCAAGACAGTTAAAAACTACAATCTGTGGTAGCGATTAGCCATTTAACAGGCGGATAGAGGTGGGGAGGAAGGAGGAGGTGGCCCTCTTTGTTCTCAGACGGAGAGACCTGGACCAGGCCCTGAAGGTAACAGGCTGTAGTGGGGGTGCAGGGTGTGAGAGGGATCAGTGGAGATCTGGGTGCCTTTCTTCAGGACTCTGGTGTTGTAGATGGTTCTGAGTGACTGCTGCTCCTGACCGATGATGTTACTACTGAT
>OOFC01033478.1:0-15334 GCA_900323345.1 Pseudochromis fuscus | reverse complement strand
TAAGATGTTGTGGTTGAATACTTCACTGAAGCCCTTTGTTTTGAGTATCAAACAATATAAAATGCATACATAATATACAGTCATGTAAATCTTTTAAAACCACTTCTTGAACATTATCAACTACTCAGTGATTCAGGTTTGTAAACTTGTCACAGTTACAACCCAGCTCGAGATGGGGTTGCTGTTTTCTCTGTTGTTTTTACCTTCCTGTGCTTTCTGTTGTGGCTCCCCAGGCTTTAGTGAAATATAGCTGCTAATGTTAAACAGGTGTAAAGACTAAATGAAATTTTCTGGTAAGGTAGCAACAAACAGAACACACCTTTTAAGTTTGGTAATATCAGAAATGTGTTTTAAGTGACATTAAATATGTAAACTGAACGCATAAACTATACGGATAATAACAGACTGCTGCTTAAAAATACCTTACTATGAGATAAAGAGTGAACACAACTATTATGTGCAATTGAAACCAATCATATCTTGTGGAAGAGTTGACACTTCCTGGTTGTTAACTGACATGCGCAGTAGGGAACATAGTGTTGCACGCGACACTCTGCCCTTCGGTTTGTAAGCTAGCAACAAACAAAAGCGCTTTTTTATTTTATGAGGGAAAAGTTTATATTTTGAATATTTGACCGCGTATTTGGAAAGAGGAGAAGCGGATAATGTTTCCCGGTGGTTATTAGAAGTGTGTATTGATGACCTTGATAGTTTTTCGCGGTGAAATCGTCGTGTATTGCTACCGCCTTGTCCAGCAGGTGAGTGTTTGATACTCAAAACAAGTTTTCAGTTGAAGTATGTATTAAAAAACATTTGGAAAGCTCTGTAAAAAAGAAAAAGCCAGAATCATCCCTCCTCCGGCTGCCGAGACTGTAAAGTATTTACTTGCCACAGACTTTGTTCCTTTTTCTCCGGAGAGACTTCTCGTTTTAATGTCAAAACGGCCGTTGCTTGCTGATATTTAATGAATACTCTTATAAAGGGCCAGTTGTATTTCAGTATTGTATCCTGTCAGATTAAGTCTTATCATTGGTTAGTAATGATGTTTAATTGGGCCATGCACTGAGTAGTGTCGTGTATATGCCATTTGTTGCTGTTTTAGCGTCTCACTGTTGACTGGTGATTTTTCTGACTGTGAAGTAGTGACACTTTTCCTTTTTAACAATGTGAAGCCGCCGTGTTTGTGATGTTTTAGCTCTAGCTGTTAGTGGTCAACTGGGAAAAATAATATCTATATTTTCTTTGTCTGTTTCCTCCTCTGGTGCAATGTAAAACCCTCCAATGGTGAATGGCTTTGCAAGGAAAAAAACAAAACAAAACCACTTTTAATTCCTCCGTCACTCCCTTTCTTGCCTATTTCCTGGCCAAACAAGTTGTATATTGCACTATAACGCGTTTTCTGTGATGCAAACGCTTGAGTTTGTGTTTTAATTTTTATTTTCTATTATGATTTGCTGTTGTATAGGGTTTACTCTGTCAAATCAATTGATTTATATCAAAATAATTTATCAGAGAAAAATAATATTGAAACATTAGTCTGTCCTAAAACTGTTTAACTTATTGGGATTGTATGTTTGCGAGTGTTGAAGCACAAACAATACTTCCATGTGTACCTAATATGTACTAAGGCTGTCTAATAAATTGGCTTCCATTATATGAGAGACTGAACTGCTTCTGTCTTTTAGTACTTCAGTAATGTAAGGTTCAAAAATATTACTTTTTATTACCATGTAAGACACACTATAATGACTTCTTTTTTTCTACCATGTAACCTGACTACCATGTACTGACTTCAAAGTAAGACATACTATACTATGAGTTTTTTTAACCATATAATACTATATTCAATTTGTTGACATATTTCAAAACTATATAGGAATTTTGTCATATTCTATAGTATACTGGTTTTCTGACACTATATTTTATTGATTTACTATGTTATGACATATGACATCTTCACTTTACTGCAGCTCCCACACATTAACTTTCTTGTGTGTGATGCGATTCCCATCTGACATAAGCCACCGTCACCAAATTGTTCTGGAGAATTATTTTATTGAAAAGAGTACAAACTAGAAAACAAGTCACATGATCAATAAATAGCTCACAATAGAGCACTAACTGATGCAATATCCAGATGTATATTCTCAGGTGAAGCACAGATTTCTTTACAGTACTTTCTGGGTTTTAAAATCAATATGATCTATAGTACTTCACTTGTTTCAGAGTGAGTCAGTTTAATGTTTGCCAACACTTCTATTGATAGAAATATTGTGTCAGAAAGACACATTCATGTTTGGCCACCTGAGATATTCAGTATAAAATTACAACATTTCCCTAAACAAACACAGAAACCAATGAGGATTCACAAAGAGGAGAATTCTACATTTTTTATTCACGTTGGTCCTGCACTCAGCTCTTTTGGCTCTGGGTAATGTTCAGACTGATGGTGCTGTCGAGCTGATGCTTCTCAGTCTGAGTGCCTGTGACAAGAGTTGATGCTAGTAGCTGCAGGACTGAATCAGCAGCTCGTGGTACTGCAGTCCAGTAGCCAGAGAGCGGGCCATGTGTCCGGAGGTGTGCTTCATGTGCCGAGCTGCTCTGATGGCTCTGTCCAGGGAGCTGTCCAAGGGGGACGGTTTGTCAACAGACAGGGAGCGTCGTGTCCTTTCCCTTACCTCCCCACGACCTCTGACCCCAGAGGGTGTGCTGGTGATGTTGTTAGGAGACACGTATACAGGTGACGAGTACAAACTGTAGAGAGAATAAGATGAAAAATTAGTTTGACAATTCAGTTCTGCTGTTTGTTTACATGAAATAAATCAAAGGTGTGTACACTCATGGATGTCATCCAATATGTTCCACTGGTGCAGTACTTACCTGATAATATTTTTACATCAATATGTACAGATATCTTTGAGTTTGCTTAGTTTAAACATGTTTTTCTTTTACTGTGAGTCAGAGGGCAGAGTGATATTTGTGAATTAGATGTAGATCAGTTAATGCAGAAAACCAGGTCATTATAAAGAGTTCACTTGGAAATGGGACACAGCACTTGTGTTTGCCAGTCAGCACTTTGTGACTGAGCCTTGGTGGCAAATGTCATTATTACTGGACAGAGGCCTCTAAATCAAATCACTCTGCATCGAATGTCTCCTGTGTGTGATGAGAGGACAGTTTACTTACAGGACTGGTGCTGGACACACTGGCGTGCAGTGCAGCAGTGCAGGTGGAGCTGCAGCTGCAAACACTGTGCTCCTCGCCGCCCTGTCGGGGGACCTGTGCGGCTGGCAGCTGATGTGTGTGGGGGAGTCTGGGTGTCTACGACAGTCTGTGAATCACAGAGCAGGTCAGGAGCTCCATTAACACTTTAGATAATTAAACTCATTTCATTTACTGCAGACTGAACTGATTTATGTGCGGGGCGAAGTGACTGTACAGAAATTTGTGCTGCTGACACTCAACAACAAACAGGTTTTGCAGAGTCATGGATTACATCATCAACAACACAAAGAGCGAAGGCCTGGAGCATGAAGAGAGCACAGTGTAAAGCACTGGAAGCTCAGTGTGTCTGAGGAGCGTCTCTAACCTGGCTCAGTGCATCTGTACGGTTCAAGGCGTCCACAGAGAGGACACTGAAAACAGTGAGTGAAGGAGTGCGTTGGCTCTCTGTTGCCACCAACTGGCCCTGCTGGGACAGACAGACCAAAGGAGACAAATAATGTGGACAACAGTGTAACAATGGCTTCAGATTATGTAATAAAAAGAAAATGAATATGACACTTTGGCATCTTTAGCTGAATGCAAAGAACTTTAAAAAGGACCTATTACAGTCTTTTTCTTTACAGCTCTTCAGCTTTATATTTATAGTCTTGGCCTCTAGACAAATTTTGCAGAGACTGCAGTTCAAAAGTTCATATTTATCTTACTGTCCATTCATTCAGACCCCCATTTCATCCTCTGTCTGAAACAAGCTGTTTTGACCCCGCCTCTCCATTCTCAAGAACCAAGATTGGCTAATGTCAGAGAGAATGACAGGAGGAGGAAGGTAAACATACAAATGTAACTTTGTTGACTGGAAATTCAGACTTTTCAGACTAGTCTGATCATGTCTGAGTCTGAATCTGATCCCGAATCTGAAAGCAGACAGAACCAACATTCACCACAAGAAAGATCCCATCAGGACGTCTGGGATTGGTCAATATTACACATTAGCAGCTGATTGTGGAACTTTATGGTTAATTCAGTGTTTCACAAGTAATCACAAGCTGTATGTAAAATGCTTTCTATGTATGTCCATATTAATCTGTGTACATGTGGAAAATGCTTGAATATGCCGCCTGAAGTGGAAAATGTTTCTCATAGTGTTCAGCAGAGGAGAACTGGAGAATGTGTTTAGTCTAGTTTCCCACTTTGCTGGTTGTTGAACACCCAACATTGGAAACCTGAACAAAAAACATGGCAAAGCATAATAGGTCCTCTTTAAGTGTGCCCTCAGGATGAAAGGGGTTTTCTTACGTTCAGATCGTCCTCTGTGATAGGACAGACACCGAGGACATGGAGGAGCTCGACTTGTGCTGCTGTCAGGTTCATCTGCTGCTTGAGACAAAACAGGATGCTGCCCTGCAACACACACAAATACATGGATCAGACATATGAAACATTTGGGGACAAAAATAAACCCGGGCAGATATATTGTGTTTCAGAAAACCTCTATCATTTAATGTTGAACATTAGAAATTTTGTGTTGGTTCTGTGATGTAACATCTACAAACTGGCATGAATACATCATTAATTCAGACAAGAGGGGGGAAAAAAAGAAAACAATCAGGAGCACAGTTCATACAATATGTTGGCAGTTGTAGTATTTTACTCATGTTGTCTTCTTAATACAGAAGTGTACCCATCTTAAGGACACTGACTGTAAACTGTCACCTCCTCAGTCACAGCACATTGATGTAGGTTTGACTCTAGTCTAATGTCACTTCAGACATTTTAGCTTAGTTACATTAACAGTCACCGAGTTTGTGTTTCTGGAAGGCAGGTTACAAATCTGAACGTCTAAAAGAGTGACAGATGTTCTCACTGGTTTGTGTCGTCCTGCTGTGAACAGGAGCTGTGTGTGAACAGCAGCTGTCTGGTGTTGCAGATGTTTGAGTACATCTGGAAACCTGAGGCTGAGGCGGTGGTGTGGACGACCGCAGCTCTGATCTTGTCACTGAAAACAAATATTACATACATTAAGTGATTTGTTGAAACCAGACAAGCTTTCAGAAACAGTATGGTTATACATGATCGATATTTCTGAGTCATACATGGTATGTTTTTTTAATGCACTTTCATTATAACAGATGGAACTATGCTGCAATAATAGTTTGATTTTACTTGTTCTTTTTAACAAAGTCTCATGTGAAATATAATGTTTCAATGTTCACGTATGTATGTTAGCAACCACTGTTTATGCACATTTACCACACTACTACATTCTGGGTTTTGATCCAGATGAACTTACAGGTTTCATGTTTTTGTCTGCGTGCAGAAGCTGATCTCTTCCTGGCTGTTGGTTGCAGCTGAGACTCCTCTTCAAGTGCCTGGGTTTCTCTTCTCGCTCCACTCACATCTCTCTGTTGCTCCACAGATCTGAGCAGTGGCAAACACACAAACACGTGGATACTTCGACAAGCCCACAGTATTAATATTCCTGTAAATAGCAGAATAAAAACCAACCTGATGCGAGGTGTGGAGGTTTTGTGGTGAGAACATTTCTCCTGAGTTGAAGGAGCTGCTTTCACAGAGCTGAGAGGCTTCTTGTTTTTCAGGCAGCTGTCCAGTCTCTCCCTCAGCCTGGTCACCTCGGCCTGCAGGGTCTGAAGTGCATCACTGTGAAAACAGAGAAAACTGAGTTTCAAATCGCACACATATAAAAAAAAAATCCACTCTGAACAACCAACACAGCAATGTTCAAATACCAAACTCCTGGCTTCAAAGTGAGAGTCCACAAACCAGCAGAAGACATCAGGTTAGCTTCGTCCACTCTATATACACTCTGTGATTCTCCACCACACCATGTTTCAAATTCAAACACTAGTAAAATCCAGATGTGACGGCCATGCCACGTGATTTTAAATATCTATGCAGGTGTCCATCCAAACGTGTATCCACACTGAAAATAATCGTACTCATCACCACACCATGCAGGAAACAACAGAGGGTACCTCCTACCATGCAACCTCATTCAATAGCAGGCGACTCTGTAACAAAATACATAAAACAGAATCACAATAGAAACATTTCCTGGTCTGTAAAAGTAAACTCTAGGAGTCCACAAGGCAACTCATTCTCAGGAATTATTGTCATAATTTATCCATCAGAAATCACTGTGTGGACAGACCATCATCTGCCAGACTTAGACCATCAGTATCTTCACGTCCCGGTTGCTGTCTGATATTTTCTGAAACACACTGCACTTTACTGTGTGCTTACAGAGCCCCTTGGCTTTGACTCCCATCCAGGAGTCTCTGCAGGGAGACATAAACATGGCTTTGTTTGCACAGTTATTGCCATGGCAGCTGCTGCTACACACACTCACTTGCATTTGGACACCTGACTGGAGCTCGGTGCTCTGAGAGAATTGCCATGGTGATACCGTGCAGCTGGGGAGGAGCTTGAGTGGGAGCTGTGGAGGGAATCAAGGGACTCGGTGTACTGGTCACTGTGTTCACCTTCAGACCTAGTGTGAGCTGCAGAGATGAGGATGGCAGAGTAAATACAGAGAGAAGAGAGAGAGAATATCAGGATGGCATAAATTAGCACTGAGTTCATAGATTAAAACAAACAAAAAAAACCCACTATTTTCAGGCTGACGCTAAATGAACAGAAAATGTTTAGGAGACAAACTGACAACTCACTGCTGTTGCTCCGTAGCCCAAACTCACTGGTTCCACTGTCGACCTCTGTCTGTTCCCTGTGACTGGTCCAGCGATGTGGCGAGCAGGAGAAGGTGCGCCTCCTCGGCCCCTGCCTGCTCCTCCTCGGCTGGTCAGGACACAGTCTTTGTGACGGTGAAGGGGACGGTGCAGACACTGGGACGGTCTGAGGCCTCACTGAGTTTCCCTCCTGAGGCACTGAAACACTGTTGCACCACAGCAGAGTCAAACGTACAGAGAATAACAGGTGAGAGCAGCAGAGAATCACATCAGAATCTGTGTGTGTGTGTGTGTGTGTGTGGGGGGGATGGAACAGGAGGTAAAATTTATGGTGCAGTTAATGTGTGGAGGCTGTGGTCTCACCTCTGTGTCGCCCTCTGGTGGAGAGGACTGGGAGCTGCTGCTGCTGCAGGAGTCACACGGCTGCTCTCTGAACCAACAAACCCGCTGTCCGTCTCTGGAGAGATGATCCCATCCTGGTCAACAACACACACAACTGATTGTACACTGCTTATCTGTACAGACACATTTCTACCACTGTTTGTTATCCTAAGAAGCAGATAGAAGGTTTTATTGATGACTTCCACTGAAACTGTTTCATAACAATAATTATTTTTGGGAACATCAAGCCATTAGGATTGTTCATTAGGATTAGAAGTGTACACTGCTTGTGTGGATTACACCTCTCAGTAGCTCTTTTAGCTTTTAAAAAAATAATTTATCATTTTCATTTCATTACCCTATTGTGGCCAATGACAGACCACAATCTTACAAATACTGCTAAATATTTTTAGATGATTATGTATACAGTGAAATATGTGAGGTCTTGCAAACACATGAAGTATCCTGAGGCCTAGATTTTGCAGGACATGACCACACCTCATTTTAAAATCAGTTACAACATGACTGACCTGAGAAAGCACCCTCCTGCTCCCGGCTTGAACTTTGGAGTTCCTCCTCTCTGATGCAGTGATTTCTCCCAGGCTGCTCAGACTGCTGCTGTGGGACTTCCCCACCTCCAACCTCCTCCTGCTGCTGGGAGGAAGAACAGGGAGCATGGTGGGCTGGCTGGAGGCTCTGCATAAAGGAGGACTGGACCTGCTGCTCTGCTGTTTGCTGGTCCCATCAAGTGAGTCCTGGTGATCTGATTTGTCTTTCCTGTCAGAGAATATAGTCCAGTGGTGAGTGAAAAAGGCTTTCCCTGGAAAACAAAACTTTGTTTGCACATGTATTTCTGTATGTAGTCATTTCATGTTTTATCAAAAAGGTGACTAAAACACCAATATTATATTACAATTCAAGATAAAAGTGAAAATATTTAAACAGAAAAAAAACCACCTTCGACATGCCAACACCTGAAAACCAAACATTACTGTGCTGCTGATGAGACTGCAGTTTGTCTGTGTGCAGCTCTGAAACAAACCTCTGTGAGAGAGCTTTCCAGGTTTCACTGTTTCCAGCTCCTCGCCTCCTCTCCTCTTCCTCAGGCTGCACATCAGGTTTAATGGCAGCAGAGAGGAGAACTCTTTCCTTCAGCCTCTGGTCAAGATGATTGGGAAGATTTTTGAAGCTCTGATTACTAAACAGAACAAGAAAAAAATAAATCAGTGTGATATAATGAAGAGCTGCAGCTGCAGGTTTACAGATCTATGAACACTGAGAAATATTCACAGCTCAACATGCAAACTGTCACTTCTCATGTTCAACATCACTCACTGATCCACTGACACGTCAAAGTCTTCTTCCACACGTCTGTGTTTGCCGTTCAGGGGTTTGAGGTAGATAGAATTCAGAGTTTCTTCATCCTCTGACTCCTCTTCATCACTAACTTTACCAGCTGAGCTCAGCTCCAGCTTTACTGCACCACCAGGATCAACCAGCAGGGGCACAGGGGGGGTCTGAAGGGAGGTACAGTTCGATGACTTTGTGAGATCTGTTGTGGCTGTGATTATACTCTATCCTTTTATATCTAATGACTCATCAATGGCCAAATCATATAAAACAAATAACGCTCTCTTTGTGGCACTGCTGCAGACATGGTGTTAACTTACACTGTCACACTAAATTCATAAAATGATGGTGTTGGTACCTGTGAATGATGCTGGGTTCCTGATGAAGAGGCCTGATGAGGTGGAGGAGGAGGAGACTCCCAGCTCGGCTGCTCCTGTCTCATCAGCTCCACCTGCTCCTTCAGCTCCTCCATACGCAGCCCGCACTGAAAGATCAGCCCCTCCAACTCCCTGATACATACACATGCATGCATAAAACAAACCCCAAATAAATATAATGTGCACAAAAAACCTAAAATTGATCATTTATTTTGCACGTCTCTCCTACCGTTCAGGGTCAAAGTGGTTGATTTCTGCTCCTCGCTGCTGCAGGAGTCTGTGTTCGTCTCTTGCTAACAGGAAGCCCCTTTCTAAGGAGTCGAGCCCCTCACCAAGCTGAGAGACACCCTGAAGAAGAGCATCATTAGATTAAATACAATACAAGGTGGCCATGAGAAGTACTTGTTGAGTTTAAGTGAGTTTACCTTTATTTGTTCAGAGGGTTTGAGTTTTCTGCTCTGAAGAAGATCCTCAAAGGTCTGCAGCTGAATCAAAGACCAAAAGCTTCACTCTCCTGAACTGTGTGAGGATTTTCATCTCTCATGAGTTTGAAGAGGTCAGTTACCTGCTGGAGGAACTTGTCAGTCTGGTTGAAGAGAACAGTGGCCAGCTGCTGTCCCAGCTGAGGACCTGGGCTTCTGGTATATGGAGAGTCAGCTGAACTGTCTTCAATGGACAGACAGGTTAGAGGAATAAAGATTTATAAGATGTGAGTCAAACACAAGCAGCAGCTGGATGAGAGATAAAAATAGTTGGATTTGTTTGCATGTGCACATTAAGTAGAGCAGAGTAAGGAAAAACTAAATGATGTATATATCAAATAAATGTAACAATAAAAGAAGCAAATATGAAACTTGAAAGCTCTCATAGAGCCACTGCCAGGGTGTAATCCAGCTGTACTGATGCTGCAGACTGAACCCTGCTGCCCTCTTGTGGTGAAATAGCAACACCATCTTGTTAAAACATTTGTCCAATATAAGAGATACAATTTTTTCCTTATTTATTTCAAACAGGATGTTTTCATTCAGGAAATGTATACAAAACAATAACTGAGATACAAACAGAGATGAAAACCTCATTAGCGGAGGTAATGAAAGTAAACATACTGTGATGAGTGTTGTGTCCATTTGGATGAAGGGAAACTGAACTGATGTGTGCTCTCTGAGCCTGAGGGAAATCCAGCTTTATGAAGTTTGAGGCGTCGTGGCTCAGTCCTGACGGCACAGAGTGTCCGGCCACTGGAGGGTCAGAGTACAGGTTTACCTGCAGGAAACATGAAGAGTAAAAATTTACACATACTGGAGACATCAGTGACTGATCCCACATTTCAAGACAGTTTCAGATCACTGGTTAGTTCATGAGTACTTTAGTCATTTGTCAGATATACTGCTTTGGGTCAGGTTAAAGTACAGACTGGCACAACAGTCCAACATCCCCATCTAGTGTCCTGAAGTTGTATCTTTTCACTGGCTGTCATTCTGAAGCCATAATTGCGCCGTTTAACACAAGAGGAAGCTAATGGGGTCATTTCAGAGGAGAAGGGACAAACTGAATTTAAACTGAATGCTGTGACTAAAGGGTTAAACACACACTGAGTGGTCGCCCCACCTTTCCTGTTAATACACACACAGGATGAATGAATATGAGAATAAAGACCCCTCCCCGATAAGCCTGCTAAGCAGTAAATCATAATGACCTTAAAGTGACCTGAACAGTACACACACACGTACACACACACACACACCAAACATACAGGAAAGGTCTTGAGCTGTGTTAAGAGCTACTTCATTATACAGTTAGGAGACAAGCCAAATAAATCAGAAAGATAAATAACCCAAATTAATAGTCTAACGCTACACCATGAATCTTGTCTCTCATTAAACTGGATCCAAGCTGAGCCACACACAAAAATTATTAATGGAGGAGAAAATATTTCTGATTGGAGAGAGGAAAAGATTAATAAATAAACTAATTCTAACAGTAAATTTCAGTATACAGCCACTGCTCCCTGCTTTCCTGTGCTGTGCTGGATGTGCAGAGGGAGGGAGGAGAGGACAGATGGTGGTTCAGTGTTGGTGGTGGAGGAGGAGGAGGAGGAGGAAGAGGAGAGGTGGGGAGCTCAGTAAGCTGATTTTAATTGGTGCTGATTGTGGAGCACTGCTGCTCAAACAAAATGGGCCAACAATTTTTTAAAGGGGGTTACTTCACAACACTTCATCACTCCTCCTGCATCTCCTCCATTTATGTTTTTATTTACTCAGATCCTGCTTACTGCTCTGCCTGTGATGTGCCCAGACTGTCTGCACCTGTGCTGTTGCTGCTCTAAAGTTTTCTCCTGTGGAAATAAAGTGGACAGTTAATGATGCTATGAGCTAATATATATTATAACTATATTTTATAAACCTTCCTTAAAAAATGTATTTGCCTTAGGTACTGCACTTAGTTTGAATGAATTTTACAGTACAGTACATTTAAGTACTGTACATAAGTTCAATTTAGAGGGACTTGTACTCTAAGTATCTTCATGACATTATCTGCTACTTTTAATTACAAATATTTTAAATATTGCACTTATTCAAGCTGTCTCTCTTCTAAAAAATAAGAGAATAAAAAAGCTCATATTTGGAAAAAAAACAAACAAAAAACAACTGTCCATCATTGTGAAGTTTTCTATTATGTTGGTTATGTTAGAGTGACTTCAAAGTGAGATCAATAATAAATCTGTATGGCACCGATATGTGCCGTCTTTTGTGAAATCTCCCCGCACCAATGCACACCATTAAAAAGTGATAAATTATAGCCGGATCTCTAGATGAACTACCTTGGCTTCCAGACGCAGACGATCAATGGTGTTCTCCGCCTCGGCGTGCTTAGTCAGCAGTCTGTTGTAGTCTTCCTGCGGTGGGAGGAAATAGGAAAGTAAGGGCAACAAAAAATGTGATGAGGAAAAAATGAAAAAGGAAAGGAAGGTCAGGAGGTACGAGATGGGAGGACAGAGAAAAAGGAGGAAGATTTAGGTGCTGTTTGATGTAATTCAAAAAATGTTGGGTTGTTTTTAAACCAGAACTTGGTAAATATTGGATTAACTACATGTTGGGTTGATTTAACCTACCAATAGCTGTGAGAAAGAAAACACTGGGTTAAAAAAACAAACAAAAAAAACAACTAAATTCTGGGAAAAAAAAAATAAAATGCTGGGAGAACAACCAAACATTGTACAACAGGTCATTAGTAAAATATTTCCCCAGTCCTGGGTTAAAACAAACCAATACTTGAGCACGTGTGAGCAAACTGCAGGGCTGTCAAACATCAGCAGAGAAGCTCAAAAGTAAGTGGACACCCAGCAAACACACTTTGAATTTATTTTATTTTTTTTATAAGATTTGAGCTTCAGCTTCAGTGAGGGCTAATGTTAATGCTACGAACCACATCTTTATCTGATCCATCTCAGAAAAGTAAGTCATATGTTATCTAATGAATAAACAAAATGATTAATCTGCTATGGGAATTTACCTACAATATTACAAATGATTCATTTTATTAAGCTCACAGTGAGGTGTTTCAGGTATAAATATAAATCTAAGTCTAAGATTTGACCTGGTGCAGCAGACTGATCAATAATAAATCATCAAGAACAGAATAGACAAATATGCTCTAAAATACACAGGGGCAGGATTTTACTGATTATCTTGCAAAAGAAAACCAAGACTTTAACACCCACTAAAAATGTGGTTATTGCAGTGACTGTTGATGGCTGTTTCCTCCATAACTTTTATGACAGCACACACCAAAATAAAAGTCTCATCTCCTTTCTTCTTGCCACATAGTAATTTAAATCTCTGTAGTATATTCAGTAACATTAAAGTCTCAGACACAGAGAGCATGTAAAGTGGGACAACTGGTGTAACTGGTGCCTCTGGGAATAAACAAAGACAGGTTGCAAGCTGGAAGTGGCACCTTGTATGAGAAACTAGGAATACATTTGAAATATAAGCAGGGATAAAGTTTCACTGAAGATGTTCCTTAAAGTTTGGTTTTCTACTTCAGACAGGACTGCCAAACTGAAGTCTGTATAATGTGAGACGAAGGATTTGTCCCTGAGTTTTCTGGCTGTTGTTGGACAACAACCTACTACCACTAATGTTTTCAGATCGTTTTCATAAAGATCTCCTCCAGACTGGATCACTTGGTCTGTACCAGTACCTGAAGCTGCTCCAGCAGTGTGGTGGCCTGCTGGCGGCATCTGAACTCCTGAGGCACGGTGGCGTTGGCGGCGCTGCTTGTTGTTGCTCTGTTACAATCTGATGAGGCAGGAGATCCATCAGTGGTGTTCAGTAGGACTTCTTTCACAATGTCAGCTGGGGATTTAAACACCAAGGGGGGCTCGGGTGACAGGGACGTCCTGGTGGACAGTCTGCTCTTCGGGGGCTTGTAACCACCTTTGGGGAAACAAACCCTGGGTTCCACCTGGGAGAAGTCCGGTGTGCGGTAACTCAGGGGCGTTTTTCTGGACATGGAGAATCAGGATATATGATAATATTAAAAAAAATAGTAACAACAGGCTGGATGACAAAACTACATGAAAGGATTGACAGAAAGAAGCTGACCTGGATTCCTCCACTTCAGCAGCATCACTCTTGGCTCTGGACGTGCTTGGTTCTTTGTCACGATTTGAGTTCTGTGGTTTGGATTTGAAGGACTCTGCCTTGATTTTGTTGAGAGAACGAGTCCTTGAATATGTAGCTTCAGGAGAGCACTTGTGATCCTTATCTGTCTTCCCTGATCTTTTTCCAGGGCCATTACTGACTCTACTACAATGATTTGACACGACTTGTTCAGAAGAGGTTGCTGCTGGCTGAGGAGAAGCCCTGGGCTGTATGTCAGGACATCGAGGACTGGGCGTGAGGCTTACATGGCTGCAGTGTGATTCGGGAAGACTCTCTGTAAAGTCCATTTCTGGAAAGGTTTCAGCTTCGATTCCTGGGGCAGCAGCTAATTCCTCAGCAGTGAAATGCAGGAGGAGGGGGAAAGTGGGAGCAGTGCTCACTGAGGTAGACGAGGGTACTGGGCAGTGATGGTTGGAGACTCCGGTGGGCGGCGTTGAGCTCGTCTGTGGATTCCCTCCTTCAGCCAAACCATTCGTAGCTCGAAGCTTTCCTGATGTGCTACAGAGTTTGTGTTTCTTTCTATTTCTATCACTCCTCCTCCTCCTCTCCTCTTCCTCCTCCTCCTCCACTGTCATGTCCAGGTGTTCGTCCCTCTCGGGGAGGCGCTCTGTCTGCTGCTCCTCCTTCCTCTGCCTCACCTCCTCATCTTCTGCCCATGGTTTCAAACTTGCCATCATGTCATCCCCTGCCAAAAACAAGGAGGTGTGATGTCATCTCACACCATCATCCAGCTTTAAGAGATCTCACCAGGGTGCTTGCATATTTCTGCTCCATAAAAATTCATATACACACACTCAACATTTTCATAAAACTAAAACTTTCATAAAAAGTTTCTGGGGTTAAGATCCGAAGATGAAGTGACAATTGTGACAGAGGACCAGTGGAGGGCAGGAAAACACTGCTAGTAGTAGAAGAAGAAGAAGAAGAAATGGAAGTAGAAGTAGAAGAAAAAGAAAAAGAAGTAGTAGTAGAAGAAGTAGAAGAAGAAGAAGAAGTAGAAGAAGAAGTGGAAGTAGAAGGAGTAGAAGTAGAACAAGAAGTAGAAGTAGGAGTAGAACAAGAAGTAGAAGAAGTGGAAGAAGTAGAAGTAGAAGTAGAAGAAGAAGAAGAAGTAGAAGAAGAAGTGGAAGTAGAAGGAGTAGAAGTAGAAGAAGAAGTAGAAGTAGAAGTAGAAGAAGAAGAAGAAGTAGAAGAAGAAGTGGAAGTAGAAGGAGTAGAAGTAGAACAAGAAGTAGAAGTAGAAGAAGAAGTAGAAGTAGAAGGAGTAGAAGTAGAAGAAATGGAAGTAGAAGTAGAAGAAGAAGAAGAAGTAGAAGAAGAAGTGGAAGTAGAAGGAGTAGAAGTAGAACAAGAAGTAGAAGTAGGAGTAGAACAAGAAGTAGAAGAAGTGGAAGAAGTAGAAGTAGAAGTAGAAGAAGAAGAAGAAGAAGAAGTAGAAGTAGAAGTAGAAGAAGAAGAAGAAGTAGAAGAAGAAGTGGAAGTAGAAGGAGTAGAAGTAGAACAAGAAGTAGAAGTAGAACAAGAAGAAGTAGAAGAAGTAGAAGTATGAGTAGAAGTAGAACAAGAAGAAGTAGAAGTAGAAGAAGTAGAAGACGAAGAAGAAGATGTAGATGTAGATGTAGAAGTAGAAGAA
>OOFC01033473.1:2628-26324 GCA_900323345.1 Pseudochromis fuscus | reverse complement strand
CCAGTGGTCCAGCAGTTGCTCCCTGGATTTTCTGACCCAACAGGATTTGAGGGGGTAGAGCCGGTTGGTAGAGTTGAGCTCCCCCAGGATTACCCCAGCTTGGGTTTTTTGGCTCGGCTTGAGACAGAACCCCGGAGAGCTTTTGGGTTATGAGTGTGTTTGCGGTTCTGTACATCTGCCACTTCCTCCCAGGGGAGACGGCAGGAAGGTTAGCCTAGTTTTCCACCTCCATCAGGAGGCTGCTGGATGTCAGGAGGGTGAGTTCATCCTCACCAACTGGGACCGGAGGAGGACGCTCGGTGAGGCGCTCCCGCTCGGTTGTGATGCGTTTCCCTGGAGGTTGATTTAAATGTTGCGTGTGTTGCTCGGAGCGTTTCCCTCCCTCGGGGGTCCACATGTGGTCCCTTCATCAACTGTTTCTGTATCCACACAACATGGGGAGTTATCAGCAGCTAAAGGGGAAGATGATGACCTCAGGAGCTGGTCAATATCTGAGCTTAGAAAGAGTGAATATTTAATATACAGTCGTCATGTGGATGGACACATCAGTCGACATGAGTGATTGTGTTATTGTCGAACCCAGGGAACTGAAAAACAACTGGAAAAACACGACTTTTCACCAGGATTGTCTTTTAAAACAAAAAACAACAAAAAAACACTGACTCATCAAACAAATAACTCAGAGGACGTCTAAAAATGTGTGTTACATCAGGGGTCTTCAACCTTTTTTGCACCACGGACCGGTTTAATGTCGGCATTATTTTCACAGAGCAGCCTTCAAGGTGTGGCAGATAAATACAGCGAAAATAAAATAACACGACCGGTATAAAAAGTTGTCCTCTTACCCTTTGCAATGAAATCTCCAAAGACGTTTGTATTTTATTCATTTTCGCTAGTTTGCGGGTTTATTTTTTTGGCTAACATATCGTGATAGTTGATACGTTTTATCATGTAACCAAGACAAGCGTGTTGACGTATCAAGAGGCAACGGCAAAAGTTAAGTTGAAGAGACTCCGGTCGTTCCTTTCAAAATAAAATGTCTTTCAGACTCTAATAATCAATGCAACATAAGTTATATTTTTATTTATTCTTTCTGGTAACAACTGCCCCATGAACCGGTACCAGTCCCCAGCCCAGTGGTTGGGGACCACTGTGTTAGAGGACATCATGGACTATGGATGAAGCTAAAATAGGCCAATGTGGAAGAGAAACAGTGTAATACTTCTGACGACCACTAGGTGCTGCCTCCAACTGACTTCAATTCAAAAATGGGGATTCTGATGTCATTAAACTCTTATCAGTTGGTTGGTTTGATTGACAGGTCAGGTCTCCAATCAGACCAGCACTGGAGTGGACACACTGGGCAGTGACCCTGGGTTCAAAGGTCAGACCCGCCTCCTCTCTTGTGGACTCTGAAATTAAAATGGAGCATTTGTTGGAACATTAATAAAATATTTAGTTCATTATTTATCCCCTTGATCCTGAAGACCTGGACCTTTTAATCCTGAGTCCAGGTTGTGATTTATCTTCCAGCTTTGTTGCAGTGGAAGTTTAGATTTGTTCAAGGTTTAGTTTGTAATGGGAGTGACTGTCACAGGAAGTTCAGTCCTGAAGTTATTGATCTTTTCTTAAAGCCAAACACTCGCTGGTTTCTTTTTGTAATATTTAACGTCTGAGAGTTTCAGTATAAATTTGACTAAAACAAGACATTTAAAGTCGTTATTCGAGGGTTGTTGGAACCTGTGATGGATGTTTTTCTACTATTTGACTTTGCCTGAACAAAGCCGAGCACACAGATGGACTTTGAAGGAATTTCACTCTTTCTGTGACTGTTTTTAACAATTTAATAATTTTATTTTTCTGTAGAAAAACTGAGTCACCTTTCTTTATAACTGACATGTATTCAAACTGCAGCTGCTGTTTTCTATGAAGGACACAACTGCCAGCTCTTAATTACCACCTGCGAGCCTGAAGCAGGGACTGAAATTAAAAAGCGTTTTAGTGCCTTTTTTGTTCGGGACTGAGCGCATTACATCGCCACATATCAAACTTCTACTTTTAAGTAATGAAAAACTGACATAAGAGCTTAGTTCAGGTGATTGTGTGCAGGATTAAAGACGAGTGTGCCGCAAATTTCCTGAAAACAACAAGAAGAAAAATATCTACAACCGTCCTGTGTCAATATTCATTGTAATTACTCCCTGAGAGGAATGTGTGTGTTTTCTTTTCTGAGGAAGAAAAGGGGAAAAATTAATGTTTTTTCTTGCAGTAATTATTTGTAAACTCCTCTCACTGCTCCGCTCCATTGTAGAAGATTGACAGGGAAAATAAAGCGGCCGTTATTGTGATGCTCTGCGAAGCCCGAATCTTTAGCAATTAGAACGAATGTCAACCGGCGAGGAGGAGGAAAAGCTAATTGAAAACATAAAAAGATTCCTCAATTATTTCTGGAAGGAAATACATGAAACAGGTTGCGGAGGAAAAAGCATTTTAATAATTTGCATCATTAGGCAGGAGGAGAGGAGCGAGGTGCTGCGCTCACTGTCAGGAAATCTGCAGGATCCTCAGCAGGGAGCCGCATGAAACACCCCCGCTGCATCCCCACCGGTCACTGTACTGGATCCTACCTGTCTACACAAACCTGTGCAGAGGTTGGTTGTAGAAGTGGATGAAGTAAGTGGTTCTCAGAAGTGGAGCTGCTGCAGGCCTCTGTTATCTGTGAGGTTTCAGGGACCTTGTTTTACAAAGACAGAAAGTTTCAACCCACCATAATGAACCTTCAGGTTTCACTGAGTGCATCAGATTCAAATACAGTTATAAGTTCAGTTCATAGACTGAGGAACTTTGGCTGAAAAATGAGCCCAATGCAGAAGTCCAAAAAAGTGTAATACCACCAACAGCCACTAGGTGCTGCTCCAACTGACTTCAGTCCAAAAATCCTGAAATTTTCAGTCAATACATTTTCTCCACAAGTCATTCTGATGTCATTAGATGAAGTCAACTCTTCTTCTCAGTGATCTGGTGGGAGGAGTTAGGGGCGGGGCTAGTCTGATTGACAGGTGGTCCATCTGAAAATCATTAATCAGATATTAAACTGAGAGAAGGGGAGGAGTTAGGGGCGGGGTTAGTTTGACTGAAACGTCTCATCTCCAATGAGACCGGCGCTTAACTCCAGTCACATTCAGCTGTGACCTTGGGTTCAAGGGTCAGCCCCGCCTCCTCACTCCTCCCTTCACATCCAAATATGGTCACTTCTGGCTCCAAACAACCAACATGGTGACATTCAAATAATGGCGACTTTAAATTGGCCAGATTTTTACCATAGTCTGATCACTCAAGCGTACAAGCTGGAACAAAACATTGTGTTTTTGTTTTTGTTTGTTTGTTTACTGTGTTTGTTTCTTTCATACGGGTACAGGCTCAAATATGTGAGTCGAGTGTGATGTGTACTGCTGTCTGTTCAAACTAAAGGTTGTCAAAATAAATAAAAACTTGAATTACAAAATAAATTGGGCAGATTTATCCATCAACCATCTTTAAACCATAGACTATGTAAAAAAAACAATGGATGTAGCCTCTTGTGCTCCAAAAAAATCAATTAAAAAATCCTCATTTTCAATCCTGAAATACTCCTGAAATATTTTTTTTCACAAGTTCATCTGAGGTCATGACCTAAAGTCAACTCTTCCTCTCAGAGATCAGGAGGTCGAGGCTGAGATAAGGGTGAAGATGTTTGGGCGTGGTCAGTTGGATTGACAGGTTCCTTCTCCAATGACGTACAGGTGGTTTGGAGGCTCCTTCACCTGTGTGTATGTGGCTCCAAAAACCCAACATGGAGACATTCAAATCCCAAACTCCTGGACTCCACAAACCAACAGGTGACGTCACGTTGGCTTCATCCACTCCACAAACAATCTGTGCTCCTGCAGAAGGATAAATGCCACTTTGAAAATTGCCCTGTCCAACAGAGGAGAACCTTTTTCAAGAGGTGCTGCACTGATGCACAGAGCGAAGCCAATCAGCCTGCTGTGTTTTTGTATAGAGAAAAAAAAAAAAACCATCACTCACAACTTGCTAAGAATGCAATCCATAAAAAGCAATCTTCTTACATCTCCCATCGCCTGTATGAGTGAGCAGAGCGGTCACCTGTGGCGGGAAAACAAAATGACTGGCTGCATGTGCACAATCAGCCCGATTGAGACGTCAGACGCTGGCGAACACTCGTGGCGAGGTCCTGAGATGAGCCGCTGCAGCCCACAGATGTGAGGAAATGGATAAAGAAATGTGGCTTTAGTCGAGCTCCCGCCACTTGTTTCCTCTCTGAGCCGAGATAGTCGCATACGAGCGACTCGTGTTCGCTTGGCTGCACCTAATGTTGTACAAATTTATCTTACATTTCTTTAAGATACTGTGTCACAGGTGACCTTTCCCAGGAAGAACTAATCAGGTTGTTTTTTTTTTTCTTTACTTCTGGATTCGCCTGACATTTCCTCGTATCAGTCAGATAGCTTCTGACATAAAAGCCAAGGGAACATCTGCAGGGACCTTTTTCACTCTTACAGAGGCAAAAAGTGGAGGAAAAAAATGAATAATAATCAGGAGAGAGGAAACTGTGAAGCTTTTTAATGTGCAAAATACAAGGAGAGCTGCGACCTGTCGTTGGCACACTTTCTCAATCCACCGTCGAGACGTGATAATAACCATGTTTCTGTAAAAACAAACAAAACAAGAAACAGACGCAGCTTCTCGCTCGTCTTACTTATTAACACACACTTCTTAAAGCCTCACCAAGGTGGGAAATGAGGGAGGAACAACAAACGTGTTTGTTTTAGCTGCTTCCAGTCGGATGTAAAACCTCTTCTTCTGGAGGGTCGTCTGAAGCACAGGGAAGTGTGGAAATAAATCAGTGGTGAAGGTGTGGTTGAGGTGTTTTTACCTTCTAACCATCGAACATGGATGTAGCCACCGGGTCTCAAAAGTACACTCAATGCAAAAAGTACCAACAACAGCCACTAGGTGCTGCTCCAACTGACTTCAATTCAAAAATCCTGAAATATTCAGTCAATACATTGTCACAAGTCATTCTGATGTCATTAACTCTTCTTCTCAGAGATCTGGTGGGAGGAGTTAGGGGCGGGGTTAGTCTGATTGACAGGTGGTCCATCTGGTCATTCATCATTAAGGAGATATTATCCTGGGAGAAGGGGAGGAGTTAGGGGCGGGGTTAGTTCGATATCCAAATATGGTCACTTCTGGCTCCAAAAAACCAACATGGCGACGTTCATGGCGGCATCACGGTGACGACGTCCACTCTACACACAGCTCTGACTGGTTCACTGAAATAAACAGATAAAATACAAAGCAGACTCACCAACAGACAAATCAACGTCTAGACCTTAGGACATGTTCTCGTTCCAGACGTCAAGTTTTCATCATTTTGGACTAAACAAGTGTCAAAAAAAAAAAAAATCCCAGATTACCTCAAATTTTGAGTTTGTTCTTTGTAAAGCAACCAATCTTCTCAAGATCAAAGTAAACTCTGTTATTTTTCTCTTTGAAGGCGTCTCTATCAGCACGGTCACTTTTTCTAATGACCTGCAATTCATTCAGATAAAATCCAACTTCCTGGTTTCTCTCTGCTTCTTACTTCTACCGTGTTCTGTGAAGGACAGCTGTGGTTGTATCAAAGTCGACAAACATCTTCATCTTTGTTGATGACCCAAGATACTTCAACACTCTGCCTTTCTGATGATGTCATGATTCAGGACGACTCTGCTCAGTGCTGTCTTTAGCATTATGCTAGTTTACTGATAGGTCCATAGGGTGTCCAATAGGTCCAACAGTTTTAGATCGCCCTCTGCTGGATCACAAGTGGAACTATTTTGAATGGTCATCACAGCTTCAGTATGAATCTTGAGCTGCTTTACTGTTACTGCACAGTATTTCCTACTTGCAGCGTTGAACCACAGCCCAGTCTACCCACAACCATTGTTATGTCCTGTATCCTTGTTTCTAGTGTTTTTACTCCCTCTAGTGGCCGTTTAGGGGAATTTTTGTGTTACACTCCTGGTTTGTGGGTTTTTATTATATATTTTTGCAGCTATTCTTCTGTTGTACCTCTGAAAACTCTGCTTGTGACTAATGTTCATGTTTAAAACAATTTAATTATGGATCATTTTAAACATTTGATTTCGCATTGTGCATATTTCAGTGTTGAAATAATTTGCGTGTGAATGTTTGGGCTCGTTATGTGTTTGTGGCTGTAGTTTGTACCGTGAAATGTGAGTTTATGATTCTTGTTTGAGTATCATCTTCATTTTGTTGAAGTTTTACAAAAACAAATGGATTCAAAGGAGAGTGGACGACATTAAAGGAACTCTTCATTCCTCTCCATAGTCGGCTCCTCATTGCTTGTTAGCTATCTGTCGATTTGTGGACGGACTCACACTGAGGACAGAGTAATGATCCATAAACCTCTGGACTTCCAAAGTGGATTTGTTGATTCCTCTCTTCGTTTGTGAGTGACTTTTTCTCAAACGTAACAAAGACTCATATTAGATGCACAGATTTAGTTTATTTTAAACACTGACAGGATAAAACACTGATCTCCGGGTGGACATTACCCGATCTGAAGCAGCACCAGTGTCTAACAAAGTAATCCAGAGGTGCTACAGTATTTCAGGATTGGCCTCGGGGGATAAAAAGGTGCAGCGTGTCGTCCCTGTTGATGAAAACTCTGCTCAGACGAGTGTAGATCCCAGATGACTCCGGGTTGGTGGGTTGCACGCACATCGTAGCAGCTAATGTGAGATGACGAGGTGCCTGCATGGAGGTGGGGGGAAGGTTCTTGGGGGTCTTTTGGCGATGATTGGCTCTGTCAGCTTTCCAGGCTACCTTGTAGTGAACATCCTGCAAGGTGCCGAGTAACACTGATTGGCTCAGACTTTCCAGCCTGCTTCTGCTCGCCGTCTGCAAGCATCACAAGAAAATACACTTTGAGAGCAATAGTGAGGAGGCGAGATGAGAAACTGGAGAGGAGGATGTTTATTATACGGTGAATGGAGGGAAAGTGCCGTGAAATGCCAAGGTAAGTGGGAAAGGAGAAGGTGCTTTCTCTTCACAAGGACGTGAAAATGCACATTGAGTGCAATTTTCCTGTGCAGCAATTAAAGAACCCACATATCTTAATGTTGAAGTGCTCTCAGGTGCAGTTCCTCTATTGGCCACTACACCCTCGATTGATAATGTGCAAGACTGTGGTCATGTAAGGTGAAAAACTTCTGGCTTTCCTCCAGATATTTGTTTTCAGGAGTAACTGGAAGAGTGTTAAAGGCTAATGCTGTTATTCAGATGTGTGTTATTGCATGTTATTAATGCTGCTCTTCAGCAAGGAGATATTAAAGCAGCATTAATGGGTTTGGTTCTTAAACACAACACTCACACATGTTATTAACAGCTGTCATTTTGAAGGATTAATTTAAGACTAAAATTCACTCGTTTCTTGTTCCTGGTTTGGGCTCCTCCACCTCCACCGAGCTATTTCTGTAGTTTTTGGTGCATTAGTGTATTTATCACTGCTTGTTTTTGCTATAAACTGTTGTCCTTTCTGCTCATAGGCTGTATATAAGTGGGACTCAACAGTGAAGCCAATTCAGAAATCCAAAATAAAAAAAACATGCAATACCACTGATGGCCACTAGAGGCCAAAACATCCAAAACATTGAACTTCAATTCAAAAATCCTCATTTTCAATCCTGAAATATTCAGTCAATACTTTTTTTTTTCTACAAGTCATTCTGATGTCATTGGATAAAGTCGACTCTTCGTCTCAGAGATCTGGTGGGAGGAGTTAGGGGCGGGGTTAGTTTGATTGACAGCTCTGGTCTCCACTGATTTTCAGGTGGTTTGGAGGCTCATTCACCTTCAAACTCCAGTCTTATCCTCATTGGACAGTGTCCTCAGGTTCAAGGGTCAGCCCCGCCTCCTCACTCCTCCCATCATATCCAAATATGGTCACTTCATAACCAACATGGCCACGTTCAAATACCAAACTCCTGGCTTCATACCATCCACAGACCCAGAGCTTTGACATTGTGCTAGCTTCATCCATTCTGTTTACAGTCTATCTTCTTGCTCAACTCAAAGTAAACAGTAAAACAGCAAAGCTATCGGTGTGAAAACCCAAACGAGTCTTACTGCTGCCTCATGCTGGAAAGTCGGGTGATATTTCCCCGTGGGTGACACCTCGCACATTAAACACAGCTGTCAGGACAATTTGTTAATATAAAAATATTGATTGGTGCAGCTTTAAGGCTTAAAGAGAGCCGCCAGTTTATTATGTTCAGCTAACTGTAACATTTGCAGTCGAACACAGCAACTCTGCTATAAATCTTACCTTGATGAAGGTTATTAATCTTCAGGTTTGGTTGTTTTTGTGAGGTGCTGATTAAACTTTTTCTGCAGGCTTTTTGTTGTGGTGCTAGTGAATTGTATTGTCATGCTGAAATATTTTGTTCACCACGTAGCGATGATGGATCAGGATAAAATGTGACACCAACAATACTTCAGTACCAAAAAGCCATGTTAGAGCCTGAAATGTAACAATGACCTGAAATGTAACAAAAAAGGTTAAGAACCACTGATCTATGACATAGATGATGTCATAGATCTATCATCTGACGTCATAGATGATGATGACATCATAGATGGTAAAGATGATGACCATAATGTCATAGATGATGACGTCATAGATGATGATGACATCATAGATGGTAAAGATGATGACCATAATGTCATAGATGATGATGTCATAGATGATGATGACGTCATAGGTGATGATGTCACAGGTGACGTCATAGATGATGGTGATGTCATAGGTGATGTCACAGATTATGTCAAAGATGATGACGTCATAGGTGATGATGGTCAAAGATGATGATGACGTCAGAGATGATGAAGGTGGTGATGATGATGACGTCAGAGATGATGAAGGTGGTGATGATGATGACGTCAGAGATGGTGACGATGATGTCATAGATGATGATGCAAGGCCAAGGACCCAAGGACATTGCCTCATGTGTTTGAGACTAGAGTTCAGAGCTGTCAATCAAACTATCCACACCCTTAACTCTTCCTCTTTTTAATATCTGTCTTTAAATCTTTCTAATGTCTCTTTAATGATGAGAGGATTTTCAGATGGACCACCTGTCAATCAGACTAACCCCGCCCCTAACTCCTATTGTCACTCTGAGTATTTTGTGATTAAAAATGAGGTTTGAATTAAAGTCAACTGGAGTTTTTTGGAGCCAGCATCTAGTGGCCGTCGGTAGTATTGCAATTTTTTGCACTTCCCACATTGGCTTCATTTTTGAGCTCCGATTGCTTCGTACATTTCTATATACAATCGATGTTTGATACACATACTTCCACGACTGATCCTTCTGCATGTTACTGTGAAGCTGTGTCCAACATGTAAACTTTGTCCAAGTTGTAGTGACGACTGATGCTGATATATCCAAGCTGTTTCTTTTGTCACACAGGTCAGCTGAGGACTGTCGTACTTTGTCCTCCAACAACTCGTCTTAGACTCAAATCTCCATATTTAAAAAAGCCTTCAGATCAGTGCTTTACTGTCGTTTAGTTCAGTTTGGGAATCCCCCTGTTAACACTAGGCTGGTGTATTATTAATCACAACTAATGGTGGTTGAGAGAAATAATGTGAACATACAGTAAATGTACAACACTCACTTGAATTCCCAAAGAGCCCGAGGAAGTTGTCACAGTCGTGTCAAATGGCTTACTACACCTAATGCTGTTCCTTTATTTTTCATACGGACCTTGTAATTCCTTTGTTTGATTGAATTATGAGAGGAATGGGGAAAAAACCACTAATTGGAGTTTCTTTTCTCCTGCTGCTTTCAACTTAAGCTCAGGCATCAGGGACCTTGAAGCTGTGATCAAAATGCCAGAGGCGGTTATTGTTCAGAAGACAAAAGGAAATCGGGAAGTGTGGCAGCGGTGGAGGTGGAGGTGTGAATGAGGAGGGGGGGGGATCCGAATTAAAACAAAAAAAATAAAAAATTAGCATAGAAGAATAAGCACCTCTGTAAGCCACAGAGTGAGGAAATAAAATAAAAGCAGCAAGACTGAGAATTAGCTGTGACACAACAATAGCAGTTTGGGTTTTTTCCCCGTGCAGACAGCTGGGGTTTGGCTTGATTTCCAGCGAGAGCTCGTGAAGTATGAAAAGGTTCCCCTGGTAGTTTTCGGCAGCTTTTATTCAGGCCGATAATAAAAACTGCAAAATTTCCTCCGTGGAGAGAGCGTGATGAGGATCTTCAGAGGCGAGGTGAAGGCTGGGGCTCATCACTGTGGACTTTTCACGCATTCTGCCTCTTTATCTTTCCTGTGTTAACACTAAGCATAATTAGCGGGGTTCATTCAGACTGTGGAACATTTTACATCTGCTGTTTGGTTCAGGTGGAGCTGCAGAGGAGGCTGAAACTGCCTGACACAGCGGGAGAGGCTGCTGAAGAACCACAAGCATTTACTGAAACACTTCAGTTTGTTAGTGCAGTTTGTCCGGAGCTGATTCATCCACATGTGGTGCAGCAGGATGGTCAAACAAAGACCTGTCACCCGGTGCAACAGTGTGGCTCTGTGGCACAGGGGAACACCAGTGTCCATCCATTCAACAGGACTCTGCAGCATGAGCATCAATATTACTCCACACAGGAAGTGAGGCTTTCATCTATTTGCCTGCAACAACAGAAAACACTCAATACTGAACAGATTATGGTTTTTGATAAGATGAAATTATAACAAAACAAAACAAACTAAATTATTTTATAGTTGGTGAATATTTTTACAAGATAGTACAGCTGAGTTATACCTTGGTCAAGGCTTTCTAGTTTTAACATTGGATAGATCCTTGGTCTCTAAAATGAGGCCAATGCAGACCTGCCAAAAAAGTAATACCCCTGGCGGCCACTAGATGGTGCCTCCAAAAAACTCCAATTGACCTCAATTAAAAAATCCTCATTTCAAACCCTGAAATATTCAGTCAGTTCATTTCTCCACAACTCATTAGATAACATCGACTGTTCGTCTCAGTGACCTGGTGGGAGGAGTTAGGGGCGGGGTTAGTCTGATTGACAGGTAGTCCATCTAAAAATCATTTCATCCTTAAGCAGATATTAGACTTCAAAAAGAGGAAGATACAATGTAACTGAAGCCTCCTCACTCCTCCCTTCATATCCAAATATGGTCACTTCTGGCTCCAAAAAAAAACAACATGGCGACGTTCAAATACCAAACTCCTGCCTTCAAATGTCCATAAACCAACAGGTGACATCACACAGCTTCATCCACTCCATATACAGTACATATACTCCATATTCTACTTCTATTCATATTTATTATATATTCAGTGAACACAAGTTTTGGATGTCTGATGTTTATTGATTTTTTTCTTTGTCTCATTTTTGTGATATTTTCTGTACAACTTGTGTTTTTTGTTTTTTTAATGCTATGCTAGGCTAACTCTCATCCCACTAAATACTTACTTCACAAAAAAAAATAAAAAACAGATTTTCTCATTTAAGTCAAGTCACTTTAGTTGATATAGGAGAACAACAGACATTGACCCATTCGGGACAAGAACATTAACAATATGAACATTTGTGACTAAACTGATTCTGAACTACAACAAAGATGCACAAGATCAGACTCTGAGTATGAGCCACTGCATCATCTTCAGCCATGAGGATGATTAAAAAAAAAAAAAAATCCCAGACAGAATTTGTCCAAAGGTCCAGACACAAATTTAAGAGCGAGGTGACGATGAGGAAATAGTTCCCACAGAAAGAAAAGCAACAAGGCAGAGAGGTGGATGAAGATGGAGGTGCTGACCTGCCCCGAGCAGTGAGGATGGGAGTTTAGATACAGATGATCAGAGCTCAGAAACAAACCTGGTTAAGAGGCTTTCACAGAGGGAGACGAGACGAGGGAAGTAAAGGTGAGGAGTGCAGCACACAAACACCTGGGAGAGTTTAGAGCAGACTTCCTGCATGAAAGAGGAGAGAGCCTCGGGTCAAAGCTCCTGGAAGGAGGATGTGAAGGAGTCTGTACAACACGACTGTCGCTCTGAAACTGGAGGATCTGCTCCACGGCAGCTCCAGGCTGGAAGAGTTTGTTTGTTACTTTCTAACTTTTAACATGTGGCAGAGACAACTCATGTTACATGAACATCTCTCTGATGCGGTGGATGCAGTGGTGCAGTGATGCAGAAACATTTATTCAACTTCTTCACTTATACACATTTAAAAGTTATTTTGTAGGTAACTAAGTATATCTGCTCACCTTCTGCACCTGGAGATAAAGTTCAAATTGCTCCCAAAAGAAAATCTTGTGATTCTTCTTCGTTTGTATAGTTTGATTGCGTTGTAAGGGCGGAGGCTTTTATTTTGAAGGGGGGGACGACTAGTGACGAAAGGGAAAACGTCTCCAGCACCTAAATAAAAGGTTTGCACCAGGCTGAGATGGGCACGAGGTTTGTTTGAATGGATTTCATATTGTTGTGTTTGATTGTGTTGTGTTGTGTTGAATTATTGTTTTTGTTTGATTGTTTTTGTCGGAGTTTGAAACGGACGTTAGCGCTAGCTACAGGCTATGCTGTGTGGCGATACGGAGACCATAAACATATACACTAGACGACGCGGAGCCTGTCTCCGCCCACCGCTTCCATACGTCAGAGCGGCCGCCATATTGCGAGGGTCAAGTCTGCCTGTCAACCTATACAAATCAATGTGACAGCGATGTGTTTTCTGAGGAAAATATACATTTATGTGACTGTGAAGAAGCATTGCATTCATTTTTAATTAATTAAAATAACAAAAATGAAACATATATTTTTTTAAATTATTAAACACAACAACAACAAAAAAACATTGTTTCGTACCCGTGGAAGGTAATTCCACGTAGTCGGTTTGTACAACCCAACGCAGAGCAGTGATGCAGCATCAATGCTGAAGTCTCGACAAATGACCCTCGTAAGATGGCAGACACACTGATGTATGTACCATCCAGTTGGTGAGGCGTCTAGTGTGTATGTCTATGACGGAGATAACATGGGGGAGCTGGAGAGTTTGGTTTCCTGCTTGTTTGTGTTGGGTTCATTTTAATTCTAAGGAGTTGTGTGTTTGGCTTGTGTTTCCTGTCGGTGTGTAGCAATTCTGTTGGTGAGCTACCGTTCCTTTTTAAAAGAAACTGAACCATCAGTAAAACGGCGCAAGACCATCATTCAGTTTTCAGGACGGTAAGATCCACTTGTGATCCGATTCCCGAGACGTATCTTAAAACCAAGTCTGAACATGAAACTCAAATGATATGAAACTAAGCACATTAGCTCAGATACAGTTCTTATAGAAGTAGCTTTGTAATAAAAAATAGAGAGGAATCTGTGAATGAAAGTTTATCCTCAGACTGAAAATAGGAAGTTTCTGTAATAGACCATGACCTGGAACTTCTACCTGCAACATCACCTCTGATGATGCAACACAGGTGTGAATGGTGGACTCTGCAGGTGATGATCAGCATCTTGAAGTGAAGATTTTAACATGACTGATCTGCACATGTACTTCCACCTGTGCAGATGCTGCACACATGTTCGTCCTCCTTCCTTTGGCATGAAAACCAACACGCTGGCTGCTTAGCATGACTGTGCCGTGTGCAGTCAGACAACATGTCAGTATTTAACATCAACCACCAGTCCTCACATCTGCCAAGTGTTCACTGTTCCCTGTCGTGCAGATCTGAATGTATTTATTTATTTATTTATTTATTCATCAGTGCATCGGACAGATGGTTACTTGATACACTGTTGAAAACATCCAGCCTAACAATTCATTAAATTGGGCTTATGTCTTACAGTAATATTTTTCTCTCTCTCTCTCTTTTTTGCCAACAAGCTGTTTTAATCTAGTTCTGCATTAATATATTTAATTTTAAAATGTAGCAGTTTCTAGAAGCAAAGTTTTTCCTCAGAAAAACCACATGAAAGTCTTTGTTGTTCTCATGTCAATCAACGTAGCAACAAATGTATCTAGAGGGTTTCACATAACATCACATGTTCACATACCATTTTCCCCATGTGCTTTGCATGTGTATCACATGTTTCCCATGTGATTTTCCCATTTGTTCACATGTGTTGTTTAGGGATAGATAGAATAGAAACATCCAAGCTAACGTGATATCACCCACTGGTTTGTGGTTTGTTGTGGGAGGAGGTGGGTGTGACCCTTGAACCCGAGAGTCGACCTCAGCGCCCATCTCACTGGAGACCAGAGCTGTCAATCAGTCTAACCCCGCCCCTAGCTCCTCCCACCAGATCTCTGAGAAGAACAGATGACTTTACCTAATGACATCAGAATGACTTGTGGAGAAATGTATTGATGAATATTTCAGGATTGAAAATGAAGATTTGAATTGAAGTCAGTTGGAGTTTTTTGGAACCAGCATCTAGTGGCCATCGGTGGTATTGCACTTTTTTTACACTTGTGCATTGGCCTCATCTCTTATCCCCCATTGCTTCATCAATCTCTACATGCAGTCTATGGCAGAGGTACTCAATCCTGGTCCTTGAGGGTCCCTATCCTGCAGGTTTTAGATGTGTCCCTCTAACAACACCAGATTCAAATGACCAGCTCATCACCAAGCTCTGCAGAGGCCTGATAACTGATCGTTGAATCAGGTGTTGGAAGAGGGAAACATCTAAAACATGCAGGATATTGACCCTCAAGGACCAGGACTGAGTATCCTTGGTCTATGGCTTGACATGGGTTTGAACACGGTAGTTTACACAGGTTTAACATTGTAACATTTTCCCATGTTTTTCCCATGTGATGTTGGTGTTTTTCTGCAGGGGTTGGAGTAAACACTGATAAGATGGAGTCCTTTTGTGCCACATGATTCAATGTAACTCTAATGTCACCTTCAGTGGAGGGAAGGTCTCAATTTAAAACATTAGGATGTCTGAGGAAACGCCGCTCTGACACGTCTTGTTAAAGGAGGGCTATTTGCAGTCCTCTTTGCAGTTATTTGACCGCGGCGGAGGCAAATCATTTCCATCAGCCCGCTGCCCTGCCAGAAACGGCGAAGGATAATTTCCCTTAATTACACACGAAGGAAGCTGTGAATCTGACCGTCCATTTCTCTCGTCAGTCTAATGACACTCCTTTGGTGATACGTCTCCATTCCCACCGGGGCGTCCGCAGTTCGCCTGATAAAAACACCGATTTGACAAATGTACACGCCGCGCCGCCTCTTTGGTTAGTTGATTTCTGTCAGTGCGCGAGGCCTGCGACTCCTCAATTGACGACGAAAGTTGGAAAGGAAACTGGGTTACAGTGAAGTTTAGCAGACGCGTAATCAATTTATGATGCGATAACTTTTATTTCCTTAAATCCCTATTAGTTCTTTTTTTTTTGCATTCGTTTCCTCAGCCTGGATCCTGTAAAGTCGAGCGAGCAGCTAAAAAAAAACACATGGAAATAAACACTTTTCCATTCAACACAAAAATAGAGCATGTCCAAGAAAGAGCAGCAGCTGAGAGAGTACCTGTGATGGAGGAAATATTTGCATATTGAGTGAAATCTATTATAAAAGCCAGTATGTTTTTAATGCTTTGTACTCGCAGCACTTCCATCACATATGCATAATTCAAACACATGTTACATTCATTACAGGGTTTTTATTATTGAGGATTTTGAATGACACAATCAAAGAGAAATTGAACAAACAAGACACTTTTTTTAACCTGAATCCAAAACAAACGATGATGTCACTTCTTTGTATGTTGTAGTTACCTGTTTGTTAGTTACCTGATACTGTGTGAAACCTTTAGTTTGACTGGGAATCAGGACTGGGAACCAAGGGAGGAGACACTGGGAGTCAGCAGGAGGAGGTCGGGGTGGATGGTGGACGAACAAAACATTCAACTCAAACACAGGAGATTTGCATTTTGATACTTTGGTCGATAAAGTTAGGGAAAGATTGTGGGTTTGAAAATTGTTTCATTGTTGCAATTGTACAGAACTTTGGTCAACTTCTGTTATCGTCATAAATACACTGATTTAATGCTTCACCTTCAAGCACTTTTTGGGATCTTGAGGAGTTACAAAGTGAGATAATATAAATTTCTTCTTCTGTGTTCTGCAGGTCTAATTAGGGGAGGAGTTAGGGGCGGGGCTAGTCTGATTGACAGCTCTGGTCTCCAATGGTTTACAGGTGGTTTGGAGACTCAATCACCAGGTGAACTCCAGTCTCATCCTCATTGGACAGTGTCCTCAGGTTCAAGGGTCAGACCCACCTCCTCCCTCCTCCCTTCATATCCAAATATGGTCACTTCTGGATCCAAAAAACCCCCCAACAACAACAAATCAAATACCATGATGTCATGTTAGCTTTGTCCATTTCCTGTACGTGGTCTGTGACAATCCTCTAATCTTAACACCTGGAAACATTCACAAAGGACACATTGTTACCTGCCAGTGAACATATTATCCATATATATATTCTATATATATGGATAATAACAAAGTCACAGCACTGAAATGCTCTGAGTACCTAGGAGACAGTCTTGGTGTTTATTTGTAATTATATTTTGTCATGGTTTTTAAAAACTAACCACGTCTAATTAATACAAATCAAATTAATACACACGACTGACCTCAGCCCGGATTTGTTTAAAAGTGTCTGATTCCTGCAACATAAGGTTTTTATTGATTTATTAATTTATTTATTTTGATTGTGGAAGTGTTGTTGCTGATTGTGCGACTCTGGGTCACATCCTTTCTGTGTAGTACAAAGACTCCTGGTTGTGTTGTGGTCATTTTTTTTGTCTCTTTTTTGTAATTTGGCATCTCTTCCTCATTCTTTTGTGTGTCTGTTTGGTGTTTTGTAACCATTTTTGCATCACTGTGTGGTCCTTTTGAATCTCTCTCTGTAATCACATCTGTTTCTAGTCCTCTTTGTTGTTTGTTGTTGTTTGTGTATCTCTTTGTTGTCGTGACAATTTAAAGTTTTCCCACATGACTTCAAATTGAAACCCCTGAGCTGATGGTCTGTTCCTTTACCTTCCTTGGTCTGTAAGACTGAATATCTCAGGATTTAAAATGACCATTTTTGAATAGAAGTCAATCGGAGCCAGCCTCTAGTGGTCATCGGTGGTATTGCACTTTTTTTGCACTTCTTCCGTAATGGCCTCATTTTTAAACCTGTTGCTTTGTCCACTTCTTGTTTACAGCCTGTGCTTCAAAGTTATTTAAATTCTTAGTTTAGCATTTTAGCATGCTAATACTAGCTAGTTTGCACATTAGCACATAAACACATCAAAAGCATGAGAACGTTATTGGTTCAGCAGAAACAGACCTGTATTAGAGGCTGGCTTGTATTTGAGGCGGGGCTTTATTTATAATTTTCTCTTTTATAAGTTTAATTTTAGTATAAAGTCCAGTTTTGGAGACTTTGAATAGACTCAGTCACCACTTAAGTATAATATTTTTCTCTTTTTTATTTTTCTAACATGTTACTTAAATCGAGAATATTACGTTTTTAAAAATTACAACAAAACTACTGAACAAATCAAGTTTTTCTTTCTTTTTTGAGTGGTAGGGTACAGAAATGGTACAATTTTGGGTAAGATTAAAAGATGAGCTCTACTCTAAAAAAAAAAAAAAACCCCGACAGTGTTTCTGTTTCACCACAAGAGGGCAGCAGTGTTCAGTCGGAGGTTTGTGCTTCCTTTTGATGTTTTTAAGTTTCCACTTTTTGTATTTGTTGAACATCTTTAAAACAATTAACACTTACAGTTGTGCGATGTGAGTCACCTAAATTAGTTTCATGTTTACTCTGATTTGATTTGATAGCAGAGTGTTTTACATATTTAATTAAGTCTTTATTATTATTTTTTTCTGTTGATTTAATTTTGAAGGAGTGAAAATCACCTCTTGTTTTTATCTGGGTGTTTGGACTCACATCGTGTTCGGAGGCTGAATTTTAAACAGCGGCTCTGCCAGTAAACTTTTAATGAAAGTATTTCTGCTGAACAATGAACTGCTCCTCATGTAGATGAACATGCATATTCAATGATATCAAGCTACTCTGTTTTCTCCCCTCATCCCCTTTAAGTTGTTGAAACTTGTGTATGTAATTCAGTGAAAAGCCTCTGATTAATTAACTGATTAATTCACCTTTTAGCTGCTGAATTCAGGCGTTCAGCTTCTTAGCGCACACGCGACATAATGCGAAACACATGCGCCCTAATTGTCTGGAGACTAATGGGTTTCACAGCTATGAACCAGCCTGGAATTGATTCTTTCTCTCCTCACGCTGCTTGTTTTATCTTGATGGCTGGTCGTATTTAGCAAGCATGGACGAACATTTTTAAATAATGAAGTGCAAATCTGCATGTATCCCTCTCATTTGAATATGTGAAGGGCTGCAGGGCGTCTTATTATCCCTATTGTCTGTTTGCTGGCGCTCACCTCACCCAGTGTCGTTTTTAATGAGGCAGACATGATATTCTCCAGGTCTTCTCGCTCCACGGTAGCTGCATCTCCTCGTGTACATCTGTGGGGCATGCAGCAAAGAAGCTTAACAAAAAATACGCCACCACCACCACCACTGCCGCCACCTCGCTCTTTCTCCACCCCGCCTCTTATGTGTTTTTAAATCTGTTTTTGTTGCATCTGAGGCCATTATGCTCACAATAGAAGTGGAACAGCGAGGAGAGAGGGTGATGAAGAGGAAGAGGAGATGATGCCGAGCAGAGGAGGAAGGGGCAGCGGGAAAACTCCGGGGCAGTGAAGAGACTTCGAGGTTCAGGCTCTGAATCAGCTGCAGCTGTGCCTCAAAAGCAGCTTTCTGATTTTTATTTTTTCTCCTCTTCCCATGAAATCAATGCATTTTATTTCTATGTGTTGTTGTGGCTCTGGGTGTAAGACGAGCTCTTTACCCTGATGTTCGACCCAAAATACGCACAAAAAAGATGATTCTCAAAGAGATGTGATGCAACGCCATTTGATCTCTTTGAAGGGAAATCTGATTGAGATGATCTCATAAGACTAATCTGTCTTTTTATACACACACACACGTATATAAATATATATATGTATAGATATATTTTTGGAGCTGGTTAAGCAGCTGCATCGTTTTCATGTTCAATGGAGAAACACAGGGTTCTGTGCTACTGCTTCAAATTAATGAGACTTTTTTTTAACCAAATTTCCTTTAATCAGAGCCTTTCCTCTCATGTTGTCTTCAACGCAGCAGATGGTGGAGACACAACTGCAAAAAGACGATGTTGACACTGTAATCTTGCGATTAATGGCACCAGTTATCTAATGAAAACACTGTTGTTTTTTAACTTTCTCTTGTATTTACAATGTTTTCTCCTGTTAGCATCAAGGGGGAATGATGTAATGAATTAATTTAAGAGTGGACGGGGAAAATAAAACAACTCTGAGGAAAGCAGCTAATAAAGAAGTGGAAATGGACTTTGAGAGCAGCTGCTGGACACCATCTTTGCAACTTTCATTTATTTACTCTCACAGACAGAGGACAATAAATGCAGATTGCAGATTTCCATGTGCAGCAGGCATCATCATTAGAAATATAAAAACAACAAATGTACTGCTGGTGTTATTGACCTCAGGCCGAATGTTATTGGGTTCATTCATGAACTGTGGAGTAAAGTCCAACCCTTTTTATTTCCGTTGCTACGAGGATGTCAAGTTGTTTTTTTTCTTATACAAGCACATGTGACATAAAATAAAATATAAAACTAACAGGACTGATTTCACACAGAGATACACAACAACAGATCTCAGTTCAGCTGTCCCTGGCACATGTTAGCAGCCCTGGCCGCTTCGCTAATTAAGCTAACATTTGCTCCATGGGTTGGTTGAAAACGCTGCCTCCAGCTGATTTTTTTAATGTTTCTAATTGGCAAAATTTTAAATTGTTAATATTAAAATGTTTTTTAAATGCGTGCTTGATAACTACTGCATAATATTTTTTAAAAAAGAGAAAAGTAAAAGCAAAGTGATGTCAGATGAAGTTGTTTGATACATTTTTCGAGGATGTGTTGCACAGTGAAAGTTCTAACATCCTCCTTTGCTTTGACTGCAATGCTACTGGACGTGCTAACATGCTAACAGTAGAGAAGATAATCCTGGGGTTTTGGACAAGCTGTAAACAACAAAACTGTTTAATTTTTAGACACTACAAAACAAAAGCAGACCTCATTACCAGTGACAACTGTGGCCAATTTTTTTTCTAGAATTAACTCCTTGTGAGAGTCTATTAGCAATAGCTAGCTAACTAGCGAGTTGAGCTTGAAATTCACGCCTCGAGCTGATTTTTTTTATTGTTTGTAACTGCAACATTTTAAGTTTAAAATATAAAAAATAACGTATTGTAGAGTTATGAGGTCCAAGCTATTTTATTCTAGTTGTCAGATTAGCTGATTAGGACAGAACTGCTAACGTTAGCCTAAGCTAACACCCCAGGACTGGTGTCTGGAAATACTACACACCACTAGCTGGATTTCCTTATTTCTATCTTTTACAAATACAGTGACAGTAATTATATTTCTTTGCCTTTTGATGTAATGCTGCTTTAGCCAGACATGCTAACACGCTACAGAAGGGTAACCGTACTATTTAATCCATTACTTTTTAAATTTGCATGCCCTAGATAAGTCAGGTTTATTTTCTGACATAGTTTAAATCAAGAAGAAGATGTTTTCACTTTCCACGTTTGAGGTAAAACAGGCTTTAAAATAAGGACTGATGAACGGCTGGTGTTGCAGGACTGTCCTCAAATTCAATAAAGACTGGGACACAGTTGCTAACATTAGCATGAGCCCTAAAAATATATTGCAGAAATACAGTGGATATGCTCGTCAAGGGGCTTTTTAAAATTCTTCTTCTTACATAATCTACGCTCCTTGGCCTCGGATGTAATGCTCAGTAGTAAGCTAGTTAGGCGGACGTCCTAACGCGCTTAGAAAAACACCATCGATTCCTTTTTAGTTTGTAGTATTTTTAGTTTTGGAGACTATAAAACAGTATTAGCACAGCCCCATGTTCACCGATTCGGCTCAGAATTGCAGGAGTTTGGCAAAAAAGGAGCATCTCTGGCAGGATGCTGCTCTGAGCTGAGACGTGGAGGTCTGGCCCTGTGATAATCCCAGTCCAAATGTCTCCCTTTTGTGCAAACAAATCCCACCGATAGGCCAATTCAGAAGTCTATGAAGAACCACAGGCGGCAGATTTCTCTGAGTAAACCCTTATGTGAGGACTGGAAGGACATGAAAGCACTGGCTCGCATCCTCGCTCGCCTTTCTCCCTCCTTCCCTGCCTCTTCGTATCTGCCCCCTCCTCCTCCTCCTCCTCCTCGTTTCCAGTCAAGTGTTTGCCCAGCATCCTTTAATTTGAGGTGTTTTGTGACTATCTCAGGGACAGCTCTGCACCGCTTCAGAAAAGCTCTCCACAATCCCGTCGATATCCATGTTTATGCTGTTTGAAGAGATCCAGCAGCAGCACCTTCAGCACATCATCTGCTCGGGAAGCTCTCGACTTGTTGGTGGTCGCGGCGTCTCGAGAGCAAGCGGCATCACGTCGAACAAAGCATCACAGCGTGCTGACTAACAGCTCCCGTCTTTGGCGTTTTGTCTGCTGATATATTTTCATAATTCATCACATGATTGGTAATTGGATTCAAAATGATTTTTATTGTTGGGTTTTGGAAACAAATCAATGTTGTTTGATTTTTTCACAACCATCCATTTCTATCTGATTTGCATTCCCCCCATTGATCACACTCAGTGATAATAAAATACCAAAGAATAGATGTTGATTATAAAAAGACGGCAAACACAGATGCAAAAATCATTCAGTGTGGCCTTGTTAGTATTTATTTATCAGAGAGAGAGAAAAAGGAGAAGCTGCTGATTTGCTAAATATTTCCCTCCACTGTAAATTCAGATGTGAGTATGTTCAGTGTGAATCATAAAAGGCCGACATGAAAGTGGAGCATCTGTGCTCCAGAAGCCTCATTTAAAATTACATTTAAATCTGCATTAATGAATACTGTGTGGTGTGTTTTAGGAGCTTTTAAGTAACGTCGATTAGTATCAGCCCACGACCTTGACTGGTGCTAGCTTAGCAGTCCTCCTGTGCTTAAAACAATGTTTGTGGATATTTGGTGAATGTAAAATGTGCTCCATATTAGAACGATATGTATGTGAACTATGAACATAGCCACTGGGTCCGATGTAGTAGTGCTAAAAAGTGCAATACCACCAATGGCCACTAGATGCTGGCTCCAAAAAAAACTCTGAATCCAATTGTCCTCCACGCAAAAATGGTTATTACTACGATTCCTACATCCAACCCAAGACTGGATTCAGTCTACTTCCTGTTTTTGTGGTTATTATTTTAAAGCAACTACCATATTTTCCAGAATATAAGCCGCTACTTTTTTCCGACGCTTTGAACTTAAACACCAGTGTTTCTCATGTATCGGCGGCACGAAGCTCGTTAGCTTTTTACAAGCTAGCAAGCTCCGTGCCGCCGATACATTTAGCGTCGTCACATCAGACCCAGTCAGAGTGGACCACATGAAACTGTTGGAATAAATTCAATAGAGGCTTATAGACAGATGTGCTCAATAGTCTGGAAAATATGGTAGCTAAGATGCTAGCTGTGAGGCTGGTTGATTGGTTATTTCTGAAGTAAGTGGAAAACAACCACACTAATGAAATGTTCTTAAATAAAATTATAAAGAAAATCTCTACGTGACTAAAACTACATTATAATAACTTACACCACACGACACCAAAAAATACATTTCCACAGCTTCTGTCATTTCTGAAAACAACAAACACGTCAAGTTCTGAATCTGGTGGCTTTAGAAAATGTATTTTCCAAGTGGTAATTTGTTTGGTGGTCTTTGTAGTTTGTACTGATGTAGGTTTGAAGTATTTTAAACTGGTATCTGACTTGTTTTTGTAAAGTTCTCCCACTATCAGTTGTTTTTGGAGAAAATTAAGTTTCCTTTGAAGAAACTCAGTGATCCCAAGATCAGAAACCTCTACAGAGTTGTGTGGACATGAAAATGCTTTGTTACTTAAACCTGTTGCTTCAGTGTACGTCCATTTATTTCCTGTTTACCCACCATACAGTCAGTACATGGTAAAGGATTAGAGCCTCATTTTTCAGTTTGTGATTGACCACAGTTCCCCAGTTGAAGTAGAGTTGGCATTCAGCCACTGAGCTGTTCCACCTTTTAGTGCCTTGCTCAAGGATGCCCTGATTATAGGTCACCGGAGACAGTGAGGGCCTTTCATATAACCTGTCCTCGCTGAACCGGCGACCTGGCGTTCACACCTCTCAGCAGACGGCTGTAATCCGCAGCCTCGCCTGGAGCGTTGAGTCGATCGCGGCCGACGCTGAAAAGTAATTGCCGGGCATCGACTCGCACAATAGCTCGGCGGTCTGCTGAGACTGCATCCTCGAATCTCGAGGAGGTTTATTGTCTTTTCTCTCAGTACACTGAGTTCTTAGGTGAAGCTGCAAAACAAAGTCCTCATGATAATTACAGTCACTGTCATTTGTTTGTGGGGGCTCTTGTGA
>OOFC01033472.1:0-10256 GCA_900323345.1 Pseudochromis fuscus | reverse complement strand
GAAAATATTGGGTAAAAAACCCCAAAAACCTGGGTAGACATAAGAATAAGTAACAGAATATAACAATATATTCAGTACAAAATGACAAAAACCTGGGTAGAAATCAGAAAATGTAACAAAATGTTGCATAAAAACAACAAAATGTAACAAAATGTTCACTGCAAAATGACAAAGACCTGGGTAAAAATAAGAATACATATCAAAAGTTTGAGTAAAAATGTTGTGGAGAAAACTAAATATCGGGTAAAAATAATGAACACCTGGGTAAAAATATGAATATGTAACAAAATGTTGAGTAAAAAGCACAAAATGTAACAAAATATTCAGTCCAAAATGACAAAGATCTGGGTAGAAATAAGAAAATGTTTCAAAAGTTTGAGTAAAAAGCAGAAAATGTTGGTTAGAAAACAAATATTAGGTAAAAATTATGAATACCTGGGTAAAAATATGAAAATGCAACAAAATGTTGAGTAAAAACAACAAAATGTAACAAAATATGTGGTAAAAATAACAAAAACCTGGGTAGAAATCAGAAAATGTTTCAAAATGTTGCATAAAAACAACAAAATGTAACAAAATATTCAGTCCAACATAACAAAGACCAAGGTAGACATAAGAAAATGTATCAAAATGTTGGGTAAATACAATAAAATACTGATTAAAACCAACCCATGATAGTGGGTTAAGAAGTAGTTGGTCCAGTTGTGGGTAACAACATAACAACATGTGTGAGTGCAGTGACCAGAGGCTGAGGTGTTGATGATGATGATGTAACAGCCCAGCAGCCAGAGGTTAGAGCTGAACAACACTGATGACACATACAGACTCATGTGAGGGTCTGTGGCTGGGAGATGTCCACAGGGTCAGAGACCAGAGGACAGAGTCTGGACATTTACACTGAGACAGTAAACACAACAACAATTTAGTGGATCACAGTGATCTAGTTCATCTTTCTAAGGGGAGTGAAGAGGTGTTAGTGTGAAAACTCTTTGTATGTAATGTAACTAAACCACCTGGAAGCAGTGCAGAGTCCAACATATGTGAGACAGACAGTGTATGAAGCACATGCAGAGTGATGGCTGCAGGAGGAGGAGGAGGAGGAGGAGGATTTAACATCCAGGCTCAGGTTTTCCAGTCTGCAGCTCTGACCCAGCAGGAGCCGGACTAACGTTTCCCCGCGATCTGCCCCCCGCCGTCACAGAGGAGGCTGCACTGCAACATCTGCACCTGTCCGGACAAATTGCCAACATGAGCTCAGTCTCCAGCTGTGGCCGTGGGACAGCGTCAGCGCTAACTCCAACTCTGCAGGATCTCACTTTGCAGATCGCTCACATGTCCTGTCCTATCGCTCTCAGCTGTGGTTCATCTTCACATGGAGGGAGAAGTCTGGTTTGTGTCAGTCCGGCTGGATCCCTGTGAAGATTTCCCCGAGAGAAAACACAGATGAGTCATTGGTGAAACTGCTGCAGGATGGTGGAGATGTAACTGTTGCATCTTTCATCTAAGGGTTGAAGCCGGTTCCTCCTGATTCACCTTCAGCTGCAGATGGCTCCAACAGGTCACACTGCTCTTAAAGATCTGCTGAGGAAGACTCTGGTACCTGCATGAGGTCACCTGCAGCTGAGGTGTTTCTAGTGGAGAGTTGTTAATGTTTAGCATCTGTTGTTGAGCTTTTGACCATTTTCATTGGTCACTGAGTGGATGATGTCATCTTGATTAAACATGGAGAAGAGCTGCAAACACAAATGTGAACGTTTCCAGGAAAACTGATATCATGTATGACTAAAGAAAGCCACAGATGGATTGTGGTTAGAGAAGGAAAATAAAACTTGCAGCTGATTCACCGCTGTACTAGAAAGTATCCAAACTAATCCCATCAAATACAAATACGTCCTGTGAGGTGTTGACCACCTCGCTGCAGTGATTTCTAATCAGAGATCAGTGTCTATGAGAAATACAAAGCTCCATTTAGCAGCTCTGTGTATGTGCATTGTTTGTGTCTTATCTCTCCATCGACTCCATCTCAAAGCGATGATGTCACTGCGAGTGTTTGGCTGATGTAAAGCCGCTGGTGGACGTCAGCGGTCAGCGTGAGGACAGACGCGCTGACCGGGACAAAGATGGTGTCTCATCCTTGTCGTCTTGACAACGCTCAGGTTATTGTGTTCCCTTCATCTCTCCAGGACAACAGAGGTGTGGTTTTCACATCATATCTATACATTTTTTTATTGATAAGCATAAAGAGCCACCTACAAACTAGTTCACAACTGTCCTGAGTCTGTAGATTAAAAACTTCCTTGTAGATTTTTCATCCTTATGAAGAACAACACCATCAAGGGAATATTACATCTTCTGGACATTTTTCTCCTTTTATCTTCAGTCAAATTTAACCCAAATAAATATATTAATATATATCGTTAGATGGTTAAACTGGTTTGATCCATTTTCAAACCAGAGCACCACCAGTTCCTTTCTAACAGGAAAACGTTACTTTGTTACTTTTCCTGTTGTCTCCATGGAAACCATTTCTACTAAGCTGTGAGGAGAGGAGGGTGAACGGAGACAAACTGCAACCAGTGCAATACCACTGGTGACCAGTAGATGCTGGCTTCTCAAGAACTCAGGCTCAGTCCATCCAGTTTTCCTTCTGATGTCATCAGCTAACGTCAGCTCTTCTTCATCATTTCATCATGATGGAGATATCAAGAAGAGGAAGACTTAGGGGCGGGGTTAGTTTGATTGACAGCTCTGGTCTCCAGTGATTTACAGCTGGTTTGGAGGCTCATTCACTGGTGAACTCTGGTCTCATCCACATTGGACAGTGACCTCAGCTTCAAGGGTCAGACCCGCCTCCTCACTCCTCCCCTCATGTCCATATATGGTCATTTCTGGCTCCAACTTTCTAATGCAACTTCCAAATGATCTGATCTTCAACAGTCTTCAGGAGAACGATGGAGCTGCAGAGGAGAGGATACATATCAGGCTTTGGACACAGTTGATTGTAATGTTGGTCTTGTACTTGTAATATTGTTCCACTGATTATTTAAAGATTACTGCGTGTGTGCTTGCAAAAACACTCTGCAAATGTAGTTTTAAATACCTCCTAAAACAAAGCCCAACAAAAGAAGGTTATTCCACCCTCAGATAATGATACAGCTCAGCATGATGTAACCGTAGAAACATGTCCGAGTGGCCGACGCTTGGTTTAGTCTGAGATTTTTTTCAGGCCGAAGAAACAAGCTGGCTTCAGAGCAGCACTTCCTTATCTTATTCTGCTCTACAGTTGGCTATTGAAAAGCAAATGTCAGTCAGTGCCATGCTGTGTATACACTCACACCCTGTCAGGGTGGGGTGGTGGGCTGCAGTGTTGTTAGCGATTTCCAGCTGATACACAAACACAAAAGACCTCTGTGTCTGGCGTCGACCGCCCCCCCCCCGCTCGCCATTCATCCCTCAGGCCCAGTTCCTGTCCAGCAGCTTCTGAAAATCCTCCTGCCTCCATCTTCACATCCCAGCTCCTCCACCGTGAAGCTGGAGTTTCAGCTACGCACTGATGGTCTCTGGAGGATTTCACCTGATCAGGGTCACGGGTGTGCAGCACATTCCTGGAGTATTAACCAGAGTAGGGATCACGGGGTACCTCACGATACCATACGATACACGATACAAGGCTCACGATACCGATACTGTGGTAATCGATACATTGCAAGACAGTCACATATATCCTGACATCTTTAACTGAAAAATACAAAATAACTGTAAACAGGTTAAGTTCAGTATATTTACTGAAGTACCGACATCCCTGTCATTGGATTTGACACTTTAGCTGAACCAGTGGTGGACGTTGTAATGCTGGCGGTCCTCGGGAACGAGATGGGACATTTAACCGTTGTATTAACGGCTGCAGACTGACTTGAAACGTTAGCTTCATCAGCTGTCTTTCTCGGCGAGGAGTCAGGATGGTGGCGTTGCAGGAGGGTTGGCAGGTTCGTGGTGTTGCCCGAGTACTTTCGTTGGCGAGGGTGTTCTTGCATATGGCATAGTCTTTGTCGAGCTTGCTTGTTCCCTCAATGGTAAATGGAGTACATTTATATCGCATTGTTGTCACCTTAGCTAGGCTCCAACGCACTTTACGATCTCATTCACACATCAGTGGCTACAGAGCTGCCGTGCAAGGTGCGAGTAACCATTGGGGGCAACTTATGGTTCAGTGTTTTGGTCAAGGACACTTCCACTTGTGGACAAGAGGAGCTGGGGATTGAACCCACGATCTTACGATTCGTAGACGTCTCGCTCAATGACCACACTTTGGACTTATTCGTGGATGGGGCATCTCGCTGTCTTTACAAACTCTTCTTTGGCCAATTCCTTTCCCACAGTCGCCCTCATTCATGTGATAAACGCCACCATGTGGAGTCATTAAGTAGTGACGCTGGGAAAATAGTCGCTCGCAGGGGAATCTTCATTAATTACAGTATCGATATGTGGCAGCGGCGTATCGATACTCATATCGCATCAGGTAATCATTAATGATCTGCTGCTGTGAGTGGAAATGTACCAACAGAAGCCAGATAATCAGCATATTATGAGATTTATTACTTTCTCTCAACTTTTCGTATTGGCTTTGGATTTATGAACAAACTCTTTCAACCACAAAGATGTGTTTTCATTCAAGCTCATTCAGTTTTCTTCGAGATCTGTAAACAAGTCACAAATTAGAGAAAAATGAAAGTAATCTGCACAAAATTGGATCTTTTCATGGTGTTGTATATTATATATCATGACTCACATGTACACAACTTGATCTAAGAATTAACTCTCTTCTTTGATCTGCACCAGATGGTACTTAAATACTACCGATTAATGACCCTGATAATCAAACAGGGATGCTGGGAGAATGGGTGGTTTGTGATTTTCACTTGAAAACATTTGATTTGGGATCAGAATCAAAGCTGAAGGAATAAACCAGAGTCAGAGTGACGGGAGGAAAACATCAAACTGGGAAACGAGCCTTTTAGTGCAGTTGATGAAAGCTGATGTGGGTAATGAGCATTTATCAGCAGATGGCGACACATTGAGATCACACCCGGACGGAGGAAATAACACTGAAGCAGACGTTTGGGTTTATTTAATCCTCCTGTTGTGTTGAGAGGAATAATGTTCCCCGGTCAGTTTGACCTGCTGCACATTTCCTCCTCTGAACACTGTCAGGACCTCATTAGTTGAAGGTGAAAGTTTTGTGAAATGTTGTGTGTGGATGTTTACAATGAGGGTGAAATGACCCAAAGTGACCCAAACAGTGTTTCTCTTTGATGTAACTTTCAAGATTTGTCAAACTTTGATGGATTTGACCCCAACGTGACAGCAGGGGGTCGACTGAATCCAGGAGTTTGTTATCTGAATGTGGCCATGTTGGTTGTTTGGAGCAGGAAGTGACCATATTTGGACATAAAGGGAGGCGTGAGGAGGCGGGTCTGACCCTTGAATCTGAGGACACTGTCCAATGAGGAAGAGACTGGAGTTCACCAGTGAATAAACCTCCAAACCAGCTGTAACTCATTGGAGACTAGAGCTGTCAATCAAACTAACCCCGCCCCTAACTCCTCCCCCTTCTCTGGTATCTCCTTGACGATGAGGTGATTTTCAGATGGACCAGCTGATCTCTGACTTTTGTAACCAAATATTTAATGATTAAAAATGATGATTTTTGAGTTGAAGTCATTGCAGTTGGAGTTTTTTGGAGCCACCACCTTGTGGCCATTGAGAGTATTGCAGGTTTTTTTTTTGCAGTTCTGCATTTGCTTCACTTTTGAGACCCAGTTGCTTCGTCCAGTACAATCTGTGGTACATCAGTGGAAAGTTGAACTCAAACCTTATTTAGTTAAAAACTTCTTCTTCTTTTCCTGCAGATTTCGGACACTAGCTCCGAGTGTCCTGTTATCATTTTACATGTCACGTTACTTTTTTGATCTGCAAGCTTTAATGAAGCCGTATAAGGTCGTGAAACCTCTGGGAAATAACCTCCAGCCTCGACATGTTTGTCCTTACAGACCAAACATTGTTGTAACATCAGGACTCCTGCTGTGAGCCTCAGAGGACCAGCAGCAGGGACTCTGATGGGACAAACAGTCTGTCTTGTACACCATACTGCAGGCTTTGTTGCAAGCGTGAAACTGTGAGGAGTCGGTGACGTCTCATGAAGTCATGGCCTCGTCGCCGCCATCAAGGACGTTTTTGTTGATTGGATTTTCCTGAGTTTCCCTCGAGGAGCCTCCACAGCCACAGGTCTATGTGTACTTTTCTAACATTATCACCAAACCACACTGTCTCCTCGGGTTGTTTTTTTTATTTATAGCCTTTCTCTGGATGTGCACCGACTTCCTGGAGCACACTTCTTGTGGCGTCAGCGTGAAAAACAAAATGGAAACATTGGCAGACACGACTGTGAGATTAAACAGTCCAACATGTTGCAGTGATGAGGTCATCGCCGTCTGAAACCGCGCCGTACTTTTGATAAATGTGTCCATTTTTGAAACAGCAACACAGCGTGAGGCTGGACACCTCGCAAAGACACACCCGGCGGGGTCAGTGGACAGGTCTTTAAAAGACGTCCAGCTGATGAATGAACAAAGAAATGAGTAAAAAACAAAACGAAACGTACACACAAAATGAGCTGAATGTTCAGATGCCTTCAAAATAAAAGCATGAAGCTGCCTGAAGTGTGCAGCAGCAGGAAGACAAAGCTGTGCTGTCTCCTGATCAAACAGCTTCAACAGGCTTCTGAGGAGTTCAACCCCAGTTCCTGTCAGTGCAGATGATCATATCCAACAACCCTCTGTGCAGAGACTCACTGGGGATTTGTCCTCAGTGCATCAGCTCCACAGCAGCTTCTCAAACTCTGTAAATCAGTGGACAGCATCTCAACAGGCCGATCACACTGGAGGCTGGAGGAAGCTAACGAGGAGGAGGAGCTTCACATCTGAACGTCACCATGTTGGTTGTTTGGAGCAGGAAGTGACCATATTTGGATATAAAGGGAGGAGTGAGGAGGCGGGGCTGACCCTTGAACCTGAGGACACTGTCCAATGAGGATGAGACTGGAGTCATTGGTTGAATGTTGGACTTCGTTTGTGAAATGTCCCAAATAGCAAATCTCAGTGTTTTCATGCACGGCAGCAGGAAAATGATGCATCATAAATGTTCCAGCTGAAGCTACACCAAAGATTATAATTAGAAACACAAGATAAGATAAGATACTTTATTGATCCCACACTGGGGAAAGTACAGATTGCAAAAATTAAAAGTAGAAAATCTGTTGATTAAAAGTGATAAAATGTCACAAAATGAAAAAAAAATGTGCAAAAACCAAGACAAATACAGACATAACTACAAACCCATGCACACCTTTAACTTCCTCTTATCTAAATAGAAATAAATATAAATGTGACCATGCAGTGAGGCTGGGACTGAAACATTTCAAATGATCTCAGCCTCAAATCTTTTTAATTAAGTGTTTGAACTCTGACGTAGATCAGGTCCCACCTCAGACCCTGGTCCTCACTCCAGGACACATTGTAACACAGCAGGACATTTAATCCAGTTTATCAGCTTCTCTGCTCCATAAGCTTTGATTTAATATTCAAACTATCCATGAAACTGTGGTATTATTGCAGTTTCCCACTTGCAGCCTGAGCCTCTGGTTTGTGTCAAAGCTTTTGTTTTGTCTGGAGCTTCACTCCCATGATGACCGTCCGCCTCAGCTCCCAGCAAGGTCAGAGTCCTCACTGAAACAATAAAAGAGATGGTGGCTGCAGATAGGAGGAGGATCGCTGAGGCAGGCGTCTGCGATGCCCCTTTGTTTTCACCATTTCTGGTTTTATGAAGTGATTTCTGGGAAAAGATCCAAACCAGAGGATGACCAGTGATGACTCAAAGTGCTGATAGGACCGGGACATCTTCACATACAGATAACATATGATTAACAGAAAAGACCAAAACAAAACTGAACTTCTTTGTCTTTTTTATGAGGTGTTGATGCAGGTGTTTGTGTGAAATGAAAGTGAAAACCAGAGATTAAAGGTGATGCACAAAGAAACATGAAGAGTGAATGAAGCTGCTGCTCGGTCCAATACAGGAAGTACAGGATGGTAAACACACATCCAGAGTAACCATGCACTGTTTGTTGTGCATAAACAGTCTGATCCTGTTTGTGTTGTTTGCTTGTAAAACCAGTCAATGAAGAGGAAGAGTCAATAAACCCAGAGTTTCGAAAAGCAATAAAAGGAGGTGATACCGATCTTTATTTTTTCTTTTTCTTCCTGGTGTGTAAAGTCGACTGCTTCCTTAACTGTACACAGCATTTAGTCTGGCAGGAAACTCCCACACTGAGCAGGTCGGTTATCAGAGGCTGGCATCGAGTTGGCCACTGGTGCGTTACCTGTCACGAAGCTTTTCCTCGCTGCGTTTCACCGATAAACCGCTAATGAACGGCTCCCGTTTGGTGGAGAGTAAATCACAGTCAGATGAGCCGGTGTGTGCAGTGCCCAGAGTTCAATCCATACAGTCCATATGGAGCATTTTAAGGCATTTGGCTGAGTTTCTTAGAGGAAACAAGAATCCCTGAATCCACTAACAGAAACATCCATTTTCATCCTAATTCCTGAGGTTTTATTAACAAAGACGTTTAAATTGTTCTGATGATGGTTTGGTTGTTTCGCTGGTCGGCAAAAAGCCTCGGAAATGAAAGTAGCTCCATTCAGCAGAAGTGGGTCAGTAATAAAGGAGGAGTTTAGTTGCTTGGCTCCAGTTTCAGAGATTCAGCTTCAGGTCAAAATCATTCAAAATGAGTTTTATTGTTCATTCAGGTGCAACTTCTACACGGACTTCATGTTTACTTTACAAAGCTGACAAACTGTTTAGCAACAAGCTTGTTTAAAAAGTAGGATCCTGTTTGTGATCTTTATTAAACTGTTTAGGTCCTGTTCATATCCGGTTTATAAAATACGTCTTAAACTTTATTGTCTCGTGAAGACATTGTTGCTATTTCACCACAAGAGGGCAACAGTGTTCAGTCTATAGCATCCGTACAGCTGGATCTCACTGTATCCCAGACCTCACAGTATCCCAGACCTCACTGTATCCCAGACCTCACCGTATCCCAGACCTCACCGTATCCCAGACCTCACCGTATATCCCAGACCTCACCGTATCCCAGACCTCACCGTATCCCAGACCTCACCGTATCCCAGACCTCACCGTATCCCAGACCTCACCGTATCCCAGACCTCACCGTATCCCAGACCTCACCGTGTCCCAGACCTCACCGTATCCCAGACCTCACCGTATCCCAGACCTCACCGTGTCCCAGACCTCACTGTATCCCAGACCTCACCGTGTCCCAGACCTCACTGTGTCCCAGACCTCACCGTATCCCAGACCTCACCGTATCCTAGACCTCACTGTGTCCCAGACCTCACCGGGTCCCAGACCTCATTGTGTCCCAGACCTCACCGTATCCCTGCTCCTCTGCCTCCCTCTTTGACTCCTCCAAATCATTTAACTGTAACTGTTTTTCTGAACATTTGTTGTGCCAAAGTCGACAATGTTTCCTTCAATCAGCACAACACACTTGGCCGGTGCAGATGTGTGTCCGTGGTCAGCTGCGTGGTCAGAGTTTCCGTGGAGATTACGTTGTCGAGCGTAAATTTCTGGTCTGGCTCGGGGGAGATTTAAGAAAGGAAAGACCCCGTGAAGAAGAAAAACACGACCTCGCAGAAGGATTGTTGACGCTGAGGTATTTGGTTTCAATTAGGGCAAATATTTGAGGAACCCTTCAGAAACACTCATCTGTAAAATGTTTCAGTTGTGGCCTTATCGCTCGGGAGCTGCTGCCAGTTTCCTGGAATGACGGATGCCTTAAACCGAACCGCTTCATGCCGAGAACGTTACTTTATCCTTTAAATCTTTATCATCAGGTCCACATACCAGCCTGGCCTCAAACAACAGCACAGTTACATATTAATCTCTGACCCGGTTTGAAGCTGCAGCAGCGTTGGTCATTGCACTTCACTGTAGATCCTCTGCACAGGAGGAACATTTGCAACCAGACAGTGAAGAATGAGTAGCCTCTTAGACCAGATTACAGCTGATAACTACACACACACACACACACACACACACACACACACACACAGCCGGTCCAGGCCTGTCAGGGTCGAGCAGCATATTAAAGTATTGAGTTGCAGCTACTGCTAATC
>OOFC01033470.1:77639-91320 GCA_900323345.1 Pseudochromis fuscus | reverse complement strand
CAAAAAAAATGACATATGTTTCATCTCTGGCGTCGATCTCCCTCACTTTGTCATGTGTTTTTTTCTCTCTCTATCTCTCACTCATCCAAGTTTCCTTCTTGTGTCTCATTAATCAGAACTTTGTCTCACTTCCGTTCAACGTCACAGTTTTCTGCCATGACTTATCTTCCGCTGTCACTTCATCTTGTCAGGATATTGGTTCACATACACCATCTTAACATATAAATCACGAAGGCAAACTCCTCAAGCTGTGGATGTGTTATTCACTTTTTCTGCTATTACAAATGTTTATGTGTTATTATATTATTGCATGTTGTTTTTTTTTTTTTAAAAAAATACAAAAACAAAACATGGACGTTGAGAAATTTCAAAAGAACAAATAAACAGTAGTAAATAAATTCATCATTTTTTGACTCCTACACACAAAACAAACACTTTGGGTGCTACTCAGACGTCAAATATTAGGATACTGTTGTAAAATCACACACACACACACAATCATTTACAAGTTTGTGTTTATTCGCAGCTCTTTGCAACCTAATGATGCACATCAGTGTAACTGTTCCAGTATGAATTCACAATCAGCATGAACTTTTGTTTGATTTATCTTCTGTCTTGTTCACTTGATTTGCTGACTTCATCACTGCCTTATCACCAGCCAAAAAAAAAAAAATCATTAAACTCTGCAAAACTGAAGACATTTTGTTATTCAACAGCTTGGGTTGGTCATATAAATCATGATGACTTCACTGCATGTGGGAGAGTTTCTTGCTCAATTCCCCAAACCATTATTGAAAGGTCTTAAATCACTGGTTGCATCTTGATTACTGTGCCTCCAAACTGATGTCTTTCAGTATGATCAGTGTCTGTGCTGTCTTTGTAAAGCTCTGCACTGTTGATTTTGCATTCACAGAATTAAACAATAATCTCAAATCAAACAGCAAATTCTAAGAAGATTGATCTATAAAGTAAAAAAAAAAAAAAAATGTTGTCTAGAATTACCGTATTTTCCGGACTATTGAGCGCACCTGTCTATAAGCCACTATTGAATTTATTGAACAGTTTCATGTGGTCCACTCTGACCGGGTCTGATGTGACGAGGCAAAATGTATCGGCGGCACGGAGCTTGCTAGCTTGTAAAAAGCCGATACATGAGCCACATCGGTGTTTAAGTTCAAAGCGTCGGAAAAAAGTAGCGGCGTATAGTCCGGAAAATACGGTAATTTCAGTGTTTAGTGCTCTTTGTGTATCTTTTTCTTTCCGGTATTTGTTCTTCAAGTGACCCCTGCATTCATTTTCTTATCAGGTCTCGTCATAAAATGTACGTCTCTCCACAGACCATGACAGTAAAGTGGAGAGGCAGAGCTCAATAACAGCGTGCAGGAGCAGTAGCCCTTGTGTCACCAAAGATGACTCCAACCACCGGGGGAAATGAAAACCCTTCAGTGTTTATCAGGGAACGCGTTGCTCTGGCTCACCAATGAACTCTTGTCAGGGTCTTGTCTACAGGCCATGTGTCACTGACATCTGATGGAGACAAGACTCTTTTTACAGACAACAAAATCAATACAGTAAATGTGAGAATTTACCAGTGACTGATACAACAAACCTGCAGTGACTTCTGAACCCTCAGATGTGTGTGAATGAAGTTCAAAATGTTCTGTCGTGATGATTTTATATTGAGTAAATACAGAGGAGACACTTTTTTTTATTTTTTGAACACATGGACTACTTGTCCTGCAGATTTAAGCTGATAGAAGAAAACATTCCTGATTTCATGAGTAAGAACCTGAATTGTTTTGTAAGCATTGCCATGTGTTCAAAGTGTCACCTGCTACAGATGAAATGGGCTCGGCACAGCAGGGGGCACTGCAACTTTGGAAAAAGACTCTTACTTTCCTCCGTGCTGGGACACACAGTTATGTAGATGAAATGTGTTTTTTGGGAGACTTTTATCAACAGTTTGATCCAGTTTACAGTAACACACTGATCATTTGAAGCTCCTCGCCGCAGCTAACCAATGGAAGTTCTGCCTTTGTCAGAAGTGGTGAAGTCTGATTAAGTATGATCAGACATGACTGATGTTTGTGGAGTAGTTTTTAAAAGTGCATTTCTTTGGCATGTGCTGATTTAGTTTTCCAAAAGCATGTGCGCAAACACCACCATTAGGGTGAGAGGCCTTTTGTCTTTTGCTACATCATCTAATCTCCCATCAGACCTGAACAGGCTGGGGTCTGTGAGATACAAGTCTTCACTCATCTACATCTCTCTGTTGCACAAATGGCTGATGAGGTTTTTATAGATCACATTTCAGGCTTCTCTTAGAGGCATTTTATTATTGTTTATGAAGTGAAAATGTACTCAGACCGCTTGTTCAAAGCTGAGTGACAAGGAACAAGGAACACCGATGCTTGCAGTGTAAATCAAGGTTTTACCTACAGTGTCTTGCTCAAGGGTCTTTCATCAGGGAGGATGCTCGCTGATTTCAGATTCAAACTCAGCTGCTCCGCTCCCTCATCAAGAGTTTAATGTTGTGCACTAAAGGTACCTTTGTACAGCCTCAAGAAACCTGCGTTTAAAACTAAATTGCAAGATTAATAAATATTTTTTAAAAAACATTTACCACACCATTTTCAGACATGGTGATCACTGTAGATTTTTGATGGGATTGTTTTAGCTCACAGATGGCGATGTGTCTTGGGGATGATATTTGATATCTGGGTTAATGTTAACAAAGTGAACCTTATGTCAGTACCACTTTTCATAAACAGGTCTTTTATTGTTTGGGAGGTACAGTAAGTTAGGGTGACTGATCTCTCTTTACTTTCTAAGCATGAGAAAAAATAAAATGACATGCTTACAGGAAGAAATCTCATGGTGCTTGACTTTTGATACAGCAGCTCCTAGAAGTTACATCAGCAGCCCACATCCTGAAGTGTTAAAATGTATTCAAAAGGCTGATGTTGATAAGAAAAAAATACTACAATCTTTGTATACTAATCAGAGTACGTCAGTGAGGTAGCCTGCTGTGCATCAGTTACACCTGCCTGTCTCTTGAGCATTAGTAACCTCCTAAGTTTATTATGTTGCTAAACAGATTATTTATTTTGTTACATCTCAATAAATGTTATTTTACTGATTAAAGTCACACCATGTTTCATTGTTTTCCACAAAGAATCTTTTTTATTTTCTTGGCAGCTCTGATGTGTGGAAGAGGCTGCAGGAGCTGCGTCACACAGCCAGCAACACCTCGGCTGTCGTCTTGTTTGTTGCACTGACGCTTTGCATCAAGCATCGATGCTGGCATGACTCACCTGTACCAGTGATGTCATCAGCGCTCAGCCACACAGTCGATTTTCAGACACCAGAAAACGACACACAAACCAGACCTCAGACATCTCCAAGGAATTCTACTTAAGGATTTTTAAGAACCATTAAAGAGGATCTATTGTGCTTTTCTGCTCCAAGTACAGTTTTACAATGTTGGGTGTTCATACTACACCATGTTTAAAATCATGAGGTAAAGTGATGTTGCTGTAATCTCTGTGAGTAAAATACTCAGACTGCAGCCTGATGAAAACACCCAAGATCTGTGATATACGAATGTCGGCTTTTTCCGTAGTTACTTGAAGATCACAGTCATATCAGTAAATGAACACATTCTCTAATTCTCCTCTACTGAATATTACAATTACTTATTTTATGTATTGTTATGCAATATGTATTTCCTGCAGCATATACATAACCACTGATGCACAGAGATACTGTACAGTCGCAAAGATTTTCGTTAAACATTTTTCACTTAAATCAGCACATGTACACAGATTTATACAGACACGCACAGAAAACAGCTTGTGATTGAAACACTGAATCTACCGTTATGTTCCACAATCAGCTGCTAATGGGTGTAATATTTACCAAACACAGACGCCCTTGTGTGATCTTTCTTGTGGTGAATGTTGGTGCTGTCTGCTTTCAGATTTTGGATCAGATTCAGACTCAAACGTGTGTGAACTGGTTTGAAAAATTTGAATTTCCAGTCGACAAAAATACATTAGTTTGTCTGTGTTCAGCATAGACTGGATATAGAAGTCACCTGCTGGAAAGTCAGCCATGATGTTAGCCAATCAGAGGAAAGTGGGCTCTTGAGAAGGGGGGGGGGTCAAATCAGCTCATTTCAGACAGTGGATGAAATGAGAGACTCCATTAATGACCATTATAAGCTATATATGAACTTTTTTGCACTGCAATCTCAGCAAAACTACTCTAGAGGAGGCCAAGACTATAGCTGTACTGCTAGAAATGAGTAATAATGATGGATCAAGAGACTGGTCTCTCAAAACACCTCCACTGTTATGAAATGGGTTGCCATTAAATTTGGTACGGACATTCCCGTTCCCCAGAGGATGATTTGTAAATATGGGATGCCCTGATTATCCACTAAGTACCATCATCAGATCAAATTATGTTTATCCAACACTTGGGTTTGACCTCTGCTGTTCTATAAAATTACTGATAAACAGCAAGTGTTAGCGTCTGAACACACTAAACTAAGCTGACCAACATCGTTTGCATTTTCACTGTGACCGCAGCTACAGACATTTCAATTACACTTCTTGTAAATGTTTAAAAATGCCTTTCGCTTTGATTATATAAGAGTTATCATATCCAAGTTGGTGTTCCTCACCGTGCTTATGTGAGCGACAGTTAATGTGGCATCAGATAAAAGGAGCCGCCATCGTCTATCAGCTGTCAGCGTCACTAATTAGGGGGTTAGGTCTTGGAGTCTATTTTTTGCCCAGGCTTTCTCCTCATTAACACAGAGCTGAAGAGCAGACGACGGATCTGACTACAATTTAAAACGACACTAAAAGATCATTAACAATTATGAAAGTAATAAATCGACAACAATAAAGTGTGTCTGTAAAGTCTGTGTGAAAATGCAAAGCCAAACAAGGAAGAATAGTTTTGCTAGTCCAAGCTTGAAAAAGACAGATTAATCGTTACCATAATTAAAGCAGGTTTGAGAAGTTACATTGTTTACAGTGACATGCAGGAATGAGCCAAGAGGCAGACTGTCACTATCTGAATACTTTATATACAGGTATAAAGATTAAGACAAATATTTCTGTCTCTTTTAAACATAATCCTCATAGCACCATTAAAATAAATGTGTGTAGAGTTGGGTAATATTTACTGGTTAGTGGCAGTTAAACTCATTTCAACCTTTTCAGCTCTACTGTTACCTAGTGTAGTTTTATTAGTTACTTAAGACCATAAACACAAAACTCATTTTCCATAGCTGGCATCATCAATAACACACAAAAGGTCCAATAACAAAATTAAATGAGGATTTTTTTTTTTTCTTCATAGGCTCTAGGAGCAAATATAAAACTCAGAGTTTCACCCAAACATTACAAACGACTTCACATTGTAACACAGTGTCACCCTGGTCACATTTCTCTGATAATACATTTTATACAGCCTTCAGAAATAGTAAAATGGAAGCAGTGGAGCTATGTCCATACTGCATATGACGGGAGTTTTAACACGCCATCTTGGTTGTTGTTTACATCCCGCCCTCAGTTAACCCATCATCCAGTCTGTTACTGTGAGACTCCAGACTCTGCACATCCAGGGTTTCTGGACTTTAAAGACACTAAGCTACCCTCTCACTTTTCAAAAATCTATAAATCATTGCATTTTGACACTTTCAGATTCTTGGTTACTTACAAAGAAGAGCTTAATTTTCAGGATGATTCAGTTCACATAAAAGATGGAAATTAAGAAATCATTTTCCTTCTGAGAGGAGCCTAGAGTAAATAAAGTAGCTGTCTCTAAAGCACTCACTATAAAAGCTGAGAGAGCTGATAGCCTGTGGATTGTACAGAGTAAGAGAAAAACCTTTGAATCTGCTCAGTCTAATTCTGCTAATAACGCTCTCATCACCACAAACAGGCAGAGATCTTAAAACCAGGTCAAACCACGCTGAGCGCCGTGTCGAGATGTGAGGGGAAAAAAAAACATTTTTCGGAATATGATTGAACTGAAGCTTTCAAACATGACTTTCAAATGCAATTAAAGTTGAAAAATCAATTTCTACCCTTCAGTTTGCATGGCCAAAATGATGCCAATATCATGCTCATCAAGTCATGTGAAGAGGAGAAGAAGAATCAGTTTTGTCTATGTTACGTGAGTGTAGAGATGTCGGAGGAACTCTCCTCTTGTGGTCGTGTCTCCGGGGAAAACCGCTAGGCAGAACTCACAAACATGAGACTGTAGCGCCACGTCTGACATCAGTGCCCCGCCACACTGGTCCAGGAGGTCACCGACCAGGGAGGGACTGTCCGGCACAGGCATCTGATACAAACACAGGGAAAAGAAGTTTGTGAAAATACTCTAAAAAAAAGTGGGGTCTCTATGCAACAGAATATTTCTCTCTGGTGAAGACCCTTACTGTGCACAGAGTCCTGTCTCCACCCTGGTGATTCTGAACTGAGTTTTTTGACTCATTGCAAGAGGCTCCATGGCACCTTGAGGTGTCCACCTTCACATCCTCCTTCCTGTGACGGGGCATGCCCACACAGAGCTTGGACATATCTTCCGCAAGGAGATCAGAGAAAGTTCCCACATTTCTGGAAAGGCAATCGACACCACACTGCTCTTCAGGGTTCTGTGTTGTAGTTGTTAGTGGTTGAGGTTCTTCTTTAAGATGTGCAGGGATTTCAGAAGTACACTGGATGGGTATTGACATCATATCACTCATTTCTCCTTTTGAAACAGATGCACCTGCAGACAAACACATTCAGTATAAAGTAACATGACTGACATGCTGTTTAAAAGCATCAGTGTTAGTTTGTACCTGGACCCTGTTGTTTCTGCAGAGCAGTTGTGAGTTGATGCAACAGAGCTGCCTGTCTCAGACAAAGTGACCTCAGCTGAAGGAACTGCTGGTACAGTTCAGTGTAGGCTTCCTCCATCTCACCAGCTCAGTGATCTGTGGGAGATGAGGTTACATTCATCTTTACAGCTCAATATTTTATTAAGTTAAAGTTTTCAGAAGAGGAACAGAGCTCAAAAGAATATATATATTATACTGAAGCTAAAGGAAATACCATTAGTTTTAAAGGTTAATTATTTGATCTGCTGATAGCCCCAAAGAACAAGCATATGGCTCAAGTCCCAAATCTAAACTGTCAACCTCTAAAAATGTTACAACCTTCAAAGAAATTGAAGATTACGCAGGTGGAAAAAAAACAGAGCATGTTGATTAATATGGCTGCAGTTCACGTCATCAAATACAACCTAAAGAAAAGATCTGGATCTGGGTGGATCACTCCCTCGAAATACAAATTCCTGATGGAAGCTCCATGATTTTTTAAACTTACTATTTAGAAAGGAGGATACAGTACACAGAAAAATACACTCCTGTAGAAAGCATGTTAGCAATAAATGGCACTATTTAAATGTTTTTGTGTTTGCTTGTTATGCTGCTGAGATGCAGCATATGAAGAGAGACACAACAGCAAAGGTCCACTGTGGCCCCAGGACTCCCTGATGTTGGTCTTATTAATTACACAACCAAAGCATATACAGCTAAGGCCCACTGATACAGCCCTAATGTGCTGGCCTTAGCTTCTTTTTCCCAGGCTCTCTGGAGGTGCATAAAGTTATTATAATCCCTGCTATAGTCCTGCTGCATGTTGTATATTGAAATAGATTTACTTACCCCCTGTAAGCTCGTCTGAAGTCTCTGCTCAAAGAATTCAGGATATAAGCTGCTCATGTCGAGGCCTCCATTTTAAACAGGCTTCCTCCTACTGTCAAGACATCAGACACCGTCTCAGTAGTCAAATCCAGACTGTGCACATTCACCAAGCACAGCCTACAACACCTTTGTCACTTAAAATCTTCAGATGAGGCACAGTTACTTATTGACCATTGTACACTCTACTCTACTCAACAGAAAATGCTTTGGGAACTGCTAAACACAAGGAAGTAGCCTCTTGAAAATAGGGAAGTGAAAGTCCTGTAGTATAATAAGGAACCACCATCTCTCAGCTGAACTACATGAGAGTCTGCAGAGTTGTTTTTAGCATCAACTCAAAAGAGAAAGACTCACTGTGTCAGACGTATTCAGCACAGTCTTTGTCTCAGCTGAGAGTACAAAGAAATGCAAATCAGTTTGACTTTCAGGCAACTGGTTTGATTTTCATGTAACAACATGAGACAGATCAACATGTTCTACAGGAAGTCTCTCGGGAATATGTTTTGCAGTGAGTCCTGAAAAAAAATATAGGTATGTTTTTAATAGACAGACAGACAAATAGATAGATAGATAGATAGATAGATAGATAGATAGATAGATAGATAGTACCTTCAGTGGACTCTCCATGATGAAGTATGACTACATATATTTTCACATATACACTTTTTATACTATCATTATTCTGCCATTATACACATATTATGTCTGTTTCCATTTTAGTATTTTGTGGAGTGTAAACAGAGTCAAATTCCTTATATGAAAAAAAGTCTTCCAATGGCACTGCAGGGTTTATATTTTGACTTTCCAACTATTTCAACGAGTGCAATATAAAGGGTTAAATGTTGTTGTTTTTTTTATTATCAACACAAATAAGAACCCTGTGTAAAATGGACATTTTCTTAAATAAACAGGTGGACCAGAAACTCAAATATGTCCTCTCAAAAAACAGAACTAATTGTCCAAAACAACATATGTAATTTGTCTTTTGATTCTTGCTTACACACAACACTCCTTTTTGTTTACACTGATGGGTGTTCACAGTGTTTTCATGGACATATTTTGAGCAGTTTGGCCATTATAGACACAGCTTCAAACGATAAGCTCTACAACGTCAATCAGTCTCTGATAACGTGGAACTATAATGGATTAAGTTTTGTACTTCTGGGTGTCTGCCGCGAGACATAAACCGCGTGACAACAGTTTAACCCGTTGAATCCTAATTAAAAATGAAATGTACTTACACTTAAAGTATGGTGGCAGCAGGAAGCGGAGACTCACAGTCGTTGTTTGGAGTGGAAAATAAGATCCGCATTTCTCCTGCCATGACGTCACTTCACCTGAAAACACGCGCTCACCTGCGTCAAAACTCCGTTCACCTGCCAAAATAATAGCTGCCTTCAAAATAAAAGGGGGGTATTATTTTGATAGATAGATAGATAGATAGATAGATAGATAGATAGATAGACAGATAGATAGATATAGTCATTGTTTACATTTTTAAGTTTACACTATTACCATTAACTAAAAATGTTTTTTTTTACTAAAAATGTACTCTTAAAAACTTACATTTTAAGTTCTTAAGTTTGCACTATTTACATTTTTCAGTTTACATTTGTTTTTTGCAGTGTTTACACTTTCAACTTGCACATGTGTAATTTGCACAATACCTTAAACAATACATATCTTATTTTGTAGATCCATTTCATAGTTATATCTCTGTTGTATAATACACATGCTCCTTTTTAAAATATATTTTGGAGGTATTTTGGAGATATTTCTTTTCTATCCCTTACCAGACACATAGGTATCCACAAGCTTGTTAAGCATGGCATGATGACACGACACACTTTCCATTTCCGTCTCACTCCCTAAGGAGTGAGCATTGGCACCTAATCTGGAAACACCTGTTTCCAAAATGATAAAGTCTTAATTATACCTTATGTGCCATTTGTCTGAGTTGTAAGTCAAAAAATTAATTCTGATCTGACAATGGCACTACGTAAAAATTCAAGCCATCAAAGTCATTATAGTTTACACTCTGAGTACCATGAATGTCAGATCAGACAGCACTTTGATTGAAAGCGCTTTACAAATAAAATTATTATTAGTAGATCCATCTAATCTGAACTGCAGTAATAGTGTCGCTACCGTCAATGTGATGGTAGCACTAGTAGTAGAAGGTAATGGTAAGGACCATATGAAACCAGGTTAAAATAGATTTGGTCCACCTGCTATAATCTGCCAGATGACCAGCGTTTGACACCAGGTGTTACACTGTTTAACCAGTAGGGACTGGTATGTGGAGCTGGAACCACTCTGTATAAGTGTTTAGTCATCTGTTTTCTCCAGGGAGAATTCAGTGTGTGTGACATTTTGGGCATTCATTCACATGCTAAATGCCACTGATATGGATTTAAATATAGACTAACATTAGGCCAACAGTCCTATGAGCCACAGACTTCCTCCCGTGCATCCACCCAGTTAGAAGGAGCAGCAGGTTTTGCCCTCAGTGTCAGTCCCTGACAGCTGAGTTTCAAGCCACCTTGTGATCTTCGAGGGGTGCCTGCCAACTCTGCTCCTGGCTGGTTATGTAACTAACTGTGAGGGCCAGGCAGCCTACATCTCTGTAGTACTCCCAGAGTCACGTCTTTGTCACGTCTTTCCACTGCAAGAGGATGCATCATAGTTGTTGCCTTATTTTTTGAGTGTTGCTATTATCAGCATGTTGTATGGTCCAACATATCTGTTTCCTGACCATCGATGTTGCTGACTTGACAGAACTGCAAGATTTTAACTGGAAACGTCTGTAATATGCATAGACTGTGTAAAGAACAGACAAAGCTAATGTGATGTCACCCGTAGTTTGGAACCAGAAGTGACCATATTTGGGTATAAAGGAAGACGAGAGGAGGTGGATCTGACCACTGAACCTGAGGACACCGTCCAATGTGGACGAGACTCGAGTTCAGAGCTGGTGTCTTTGGAGAACAGAGGTGTCAATCAAACTAACCCCACCTGTAAACTTTCCTCCCTTTGAAGACTGGACCACCAGATCACTGATGAGAAAAGTTGACTTCAGCCAATGACACCAGAGTGACTTGTGGAAAGAATTTATTGACTCAGTATTTAATGATTGAACATGAAGATTTTAAATTGAAGTCAAATGGAGCCAAAGATTTTTGGAGCCAGCTTCTAGTGGCCGTTGGGAGTATTGCACTTTTTTTCACTTGGCCTCAGTTTTGAGCCCTGTTGCCTCGTCCACTTTTATACACAGTTTATGGTAATATCTCTTTATATATCCACTAAAACAAATACCCAGAAATTGTCAGATTACCTTATTCTGAAAAAGTTGGTCAGTAAGACTCCTGGAAACTTTTCACTTGTCATGTTACTGTTTGTGTATGCAGGTTTTTTTTAGTTTTTGCTACATGCTTGTCTTCATGATAAGCTAAACAACTCTCACACGGAGAAAGTGTATTTCCATTCTACTTAATAATGATACTTACTCATTGTTCACAGTTATTAGTGTACAATTATGTGAAATTAACCATCGTCAGTAGTTTTCTAGCTGAAGTCAAAGACCACTAAGCATTGATTACTTCACAGGACAAAAGTAAAGAACCTCCAGACTCTGTCTTTACCCTGTATGAAGTCCATATGCTAATTTCTATTTTTAACAACTTCTCGTGTTTCCAAGGGCGTGTGATGCTTTATGACTTCTGAAGCACTGTGGTGCAAGTGTTCAAAACTGTTCAATGGCCATCATCAATAACAACAGTTAAAGACGCTTCACTGACGTCCATGTTCAGCAGCCAGAGTGTGAACTGTTGATTGATGAATTTATTAATGGCTGCTGCACATTCAACCCCCGACTGTGTGTTAGTTTGTTTGCTGGTTTGCACCATGTGTTTGCTCTGACCTTGAACTCCTCCACCCATCACACAACCCCACATCTCTCTCTCTCTCTCTCTCTCTCTCTCTCACACACACACACACAGATCACACCCTGTCCACCAGCACCCCTCCTCAACCACCACTTGATCCCTGAGTTGGGGCTCTGTGTGTGTGTGTGTGTGTGTGTGTGTGTGTGTGCCTGTGTGTGTGTGTGTGTGCAGGCTTTGCTGTGAATAACTTCCAGGCATGCAGCCAGGAACTGTCATCTGCCAGTGCAACACTATCCATCCTGTCAATCTTGTTTTATAATTGTAACATTCTCATATTCTTCAGCTGAGCAGAGAGAAGTTTCCAATTTAGTGCGACACACACTTTTTTTTTACTGCCAACTGTGTAGAGTGTCAAAGTGTAGATTTATTTTTTAAAAAAATGCTGCTTTGTAGTTTACTATGTTACTATGTGTTTTATTCACTGAGTCAGTCTTTTTCTTCTCCCTGTGTCTTTCTATACTCCACATGTTTGCAGAAGTGATTATTACTGTATTTTCCAGACTATTGAGCGCACCTGTCTATAAGCCACTATTGAATTTATTCGAACAGATTAATGTGGTCCACTCTGACCGGGTCTGATGTGACGAGGCTAAATGTATCGGCGGCACGGAGCTTGCTAGCTTGTAAAAAGCTAACAAGCTTTGTGCCGCCGATACATGAGCCACACCGGTGTTTAAGCCACAGGGTTCAAAGTGCCGGAAAAATGTAGCAGCTTATAGTCCGGAAAATATGGTAATTGCAATAAAAGTGCACATGCGAATACATCAAACACTAAAACTAATATTAGTGCATTGTGAGGCTCTTAATTTTTTTTATCACTTTTTTTTCTCTGACATTTAAGAAGATCTAGAAGAAAAAGAAGCTTCTAGTAATTTTATTTCTTTCCTTTTCTTTATTAAATAGAGACTCGAGGCTACTAAAGACTTTACCTCTATTTACAACAGATTCAACAAAAGTGTTGTTTTACTTTCCAATTCAAGCACCCACACAGTAAACTTGAGCAGTGTGATCTTATGTGTCTCTTCCAGCTTCTCTGTTAAAACAAAAACACATAACCATTAGTTTAAAGGTATCAGATGTCGCATCAGTCGTTCACCTTTATGAGCAACTACCCAATAAAGTTAATATCCAAGGACACAACAGCAACACAGGGCAAACAGGTTTTCACCATTCCTCCCTTTCACACACTTCAGAATGATAATTCAGCCGGCTCACTATTCACTTATGAATTTAATCCTGCGTGGACTAAGAGCTTAAGACGGTGATGTGGGGAGCACAGTTATCACAGGGATGGCATGAGGCATGACGTCTGCCAACTCATTTATCACCAGAGACTGTTAGTGAGAGACACCAGATCCAATTACAGAGGTTTCTATGGGCTCAACAATGGCCTGCTATAAATACACTCACAGAGGGTTTTCCACACTCAACAGCACGCCCACACACATCCTCACACTGTGGCTCAAATATACATACATGTATACAACTTCTCTTGTGTTTTTGTTGTAATCAGACGCATACTGAGGGATTCTGCGCTGTAGTGAGATACCATAGAAAATAAATAAAATGAATATCTGCAGAGTGAAATCTGCACCTGTGTGTAGGCGTGTGTGTATAAAGAAGGTATAGAAAAGAAAGAAGAGTGGAGAAGGAAACACAGAAACCCCCAAAGAGCGGTAAACAGCTTCACAAAGTTATTTACAGCTCAATCCATCAACAAACGACAGGTGCAGCATCCTCACAAACAAACCTATTAGCTTTCCTCCCACAGGAACAATATCATCTGCAGCAATCAGTTGCTCTCTCTCTTACTCTCTCTCACACACACACACACACACACACACACACACACACACACACACACACACACAGAGCTGCTGAATGTTTTTATTCATTTCCTCCCAGTAGTCATGACCTTCACCAATTTCCCCCTCTTACTCTGAGAAGGTATTGAGGAGAGCTCTTCACA